>JANIEX010000217.1:0-45423 GCA_027627405.1 Leucocoprinus birnbaumii
TAGATTGGGATTTGCGTATTAATGGTGGACGGAGCTGGGAGGAAGGCGACGCTGATGGTGTCGATGAAGACGACGATAATAACGAGAAGGAAGATGGAGGTGGTGGTTGTGACGAAGTAGGCGCAGGTGCGGAAGAAGATACCACTCCCGTGATAATCGACCTTTTGAATTCGCCAGGAACCGTAATCGCAGACCTCGACGCCGACGTCGACGCCAAACTAGACGATCCACCACCCAATACTCGACCACCACCACCTGCAGACTCAGCCTCATCGCCGCCGGTGACAACCTCAACTCCAGACCCACCAGCCGCCCTCCTCACAGGCACACCCCCACGACTACTGAAAGCCCCAAATCCAGTCATGAGCCTAGACCCAGGCAACACTGTCCCATACCTCTCCCTGCCTCCCTCCTCATCAGAAGAGGAAGAAGATTCATCAATACCACAAGGAATCTTCGTAGATCTAGGTTTCCGTCTCTTCGTATGAGAGGAGGATAAAAGCGTTGGTGATATCGGTGGCGATGTCGGGGAGACTGGGGATGTAGGTTGTCTACCATAACCAAGGGTGTTTGTTGCTGGTATAGCCGTGGTAGAGGAGGAAGAACTCGTGGTGGTAACAATGGAAGAGGTGGGTCGTGCGGGGGTTGTAGGGGGTATCGATAACGACAAAGATAATCCAGAACTCGGTTGTCTTCGTACCCTTGTTACACTAGCCTTTGTCGTCGTCAAGGTAGTACAAGACGCAGACGATCTAAGCGACAAAGTACTCGTCCTCGCTCTAGGTCCCTGTGGTACACTCGGCGGATGAACAAAGGTCGTCTCTCTCGAACTCGAAGTAGCGCCTGTCGCCACTCCACTAGGAACAGGCAAGGGTCTGCAGTAACTCGATATTCGTCGTACCGTCCTCGAGGAACTAGAATCGCCAGGCTGAAGCTGTGAAAGATCCGAGGAATCTGTGAACAGTGCTTGTTTTGGTCTTGCCATGGTTGAATAGAACAGAAGAGGCGAGGGGCGGTAAAATACGTCTAGCCTTGTCGTAAAAATACCTGTGCACTAAGCCCCTTTTTGTTGGTCCTGCGAACAAAGGGAGTCTGTCAAAAGGGATAAGCGGCGCCGATATCGCGCGATAAAGACGATCGCTTCTTCGACTCGGCTCGAGCGGAACCCTGACAGGGTTTTTTATTGTCTTTTCAACAGAGAGAAGACATAAACTTCTTTGACATGGCAGCAGACAGGTAGAGACGCACACACACACGTGGGAGGTTATGACGGAAGTAGAATTCGCGGGACTGATAAGATTAGAATAAATACAGTGATGTACAGCCTTGGACAAATCAAACACAAAAGGGAAAGCAAAAAATAGAAGTATGCGGAGGGTGGGAATAAGCGGATGGGGAGATGTCGACAGGCGCGTTTATTTGGCACCGGCAGAAGAGAATTCTGTGATGTGTGGGGTGAGTAAAGGTGATATTTCGGGAAACAGGGCAGACGTACTGGTTACTGATTTGGTACCCTCGGAAATGGCGTGCTTGGCGAGTTCACCGGGAAGGATCAGGCGCACAGACGTTTGGATCTCGCGTGACGAGATTGTCGATTTCTTGGAGTACGAAGCGAGTTCTGAAAGCGAATTAGAATGAAACGAAGATCCCACAACGGGGAAATTGGAGCGTACTGGAAGCTTCGGTAGCAATACGTTCGAAAATATCGTTGACGAAGCTGTTGAGGATAGCCATCGCCTTGTTGGAGATACCAGTATCGGGGTGCACCTGCTTGAGCACTACAATGCGGTCAGTTTCATTGGCCCAGTGTCGAGTGGAGCGAGCATACCCTTGTAGATGTAGGAAGAGTAGGTCTCCTTGCGGACCTTCTTGCGCTTCTTCTTGTCACCGTCAGCTCCAGATGCTGCGGGCTTGGAAGTCTTCTTAGCGGCTTTGGATCCCTCAGAGGATTTGGCGGGAGCCTTGGAGGCGGTGGAGGCGGGGGCTTTGCCGGCAGTGGAAGCGGGTTTGGGGGCCATTGCTGAGTGTAGGTGGCAGGAAGAGGGTAGAGTTGGTGGTGCGACGCGGAAAGATGTGGAACAGAAGAGCAATAGAGGCTGAGTGTATAAATACAGGCGCGTCTGTTTGTCTGTGTTTGTCTCGCACCCTCGCATCCGTCTGTTGATTGTTGATCGCAGCCGCAACGCGTGAAAGCGTGATCCGCACGTGATCGTGCTGGTGGCGTGACTCTCTCTCCTTGATGCTATAAATGCGGACACACACTGCGCCATGCGCGCCCAAAGGATCTCTTTTTGCATCCACTACGTTCCTCTGACATCTCACACTTATCTCGCTTAACATGTCTGGTAAAGGAAAAGCTGGAAAGTCCACTGGTGGTAAGGCTGGCGGCGATTCAAAGGCCCAATCGCGATCTGCAAAAGCTGGTTTGCAGTTCCCTGTCGGTCGTGTCCACCGTCTATTGAAGAAGGGCAACTACGCACAGCGTGTTGGTGCTGGTGCACCTGGTGAGTCAACATCATCTCCGAGAACTTCCGATATACTGATGAAACAATTTCAGTTTACCTTGCTGCTGTACTTGAATATCTTGCTGCTGAGATTCTCGAACTTGCCGGTAACGCAGCAAGAGATAACAAGAAGCAACGTATCGTACCTCGACATTTGCAACTCGCTATCCGAAACGATGAGGAGTAAGTCCTGTTACAGCATTCACTTGTCACAGCACTGACTGTGTATCGTAGGCTTCACAAGCTCCTGGGCAACGTTGTCATCTCACAGGGTGGTGTTGTACCGCACATCGCTCCCGTACGTCTCTTTCCTGATTTCCTTGCCAACTCGTTCTCACTCGTCTACAGGAACTCCTCCCTTCAAAGTCATCAAAAGGCAAGAAGGACGAGGGCGTCAGCCAGGAGCTCTAGAATACTGCATTTCTCGTCCTTTCTCTCGCTTTCTCGTCGCTATCTGTCATTCATCATGGTTGTACTGCATACCTGTATTATTCCTTCACATTAGCCCAAACTTAATCGCATCCCGTCCGTCTGAGCTGAGCGCTGAACCTGAAACCCCTATCACTGGACGCGCGGAAATTGATCGTGTGAACAAAATGCCTCATATATCCGAATTCACGTGTGACGAAACCTGACGAAATCGACACGTCGCGGTGCACACGACGCTCGTCAACATATCTTCTGGCCTGTCCATGTCCTTTTGCCCTTGACTCCTCTCCTTTCATCTCTCATAGACCCTACGTAATGGCAAAAGACGCAACGAACCACTCGACCGCGACTCAGCGCGCAACTTCAGAGCCTCCGGACAGGCCGACGGGACCTCTAGCGGTCCCGGTCTCCCAAACCGACAGAGATGTAGTCAAAGTCAACAACTCGAACGTTACAGAACTCAAGAACGCTTGTGATGATGCTGTCAAGCGCGTGCGTCGTCTGCTTCGCTCTTCTCTATTTTATTCTGAGTCTATTCCATGGCGAACACAGTACCTAGGCAGAGCAGAACTATTCACACAAATCCACCTACACACCGACGTTCGACTCGGGTTAGGCTGGCTATCCGTCTTCGTGGCTGGTGGTACGGCTTTGTATGGGTATAAAGTCGACTTTGAGAAGTCAAAACCTGTGGTCTGGTTTGGTGTTATCATGTGCGTGGTTTAGCTCAGTTTATTTGTGGACTGTGAAAATGACTGATGGTCTTGTAGGTACTTTTTGTTAACGTCGATACAGACGTTGTATGCCTACTTCGTGGAGGGTGATACCGTCTTTGTGGGGAGAAGAAAGACGTTTTCGAAGCGGGTGAGTAAACTCTCTCTGATTATCTGTTCTTGAGACGAGGGTGTGGTGGTATAAGCGATGGAGTTGGACCGTGTTACGGTTCGCAGTCGCTTGAATTATGTGGTGGCTGGAACATTCACGTTGATCAACCCAGCTGGGGGACGATGTTGCATCACGCAGCGCTGAATCTGACTGGTATCATACGTGTCATTTTCCCCGATTTTGTGGGATCTTGGCGTCACTCGGAACGGAAGCTATCAATCTGTCGTCCTTTCCAGACGAGGCAGTTGTTCATACTCAGCTGCTAAACTTTCAATGTGAACGTTGTACTCTACTGAAATCGTTTTACGCTCTTTGCTCCGAAGTGACGCGTCAAGTCGTTGCAGCGCCACATCGCGCTCGCTGGCCTAAAGTCCACCAATCCCGGATTCTAGGTATCTTGATGACATCGTGATCTTGATTAGGATGCGGGGATGCGTCCGCGCCTTCCTGATAACCAGAATCTATCTGTTGAACTTATCCCATACTCGCTAACTTGGAGCGATGTGTGCTATCGCCTTGTCTTTGTCTGCAGGACGCTCGTCCCATGAGACGCGTTCTACAATATCAAACTGCATCCTGACCTTCTCTCCTTGCCTGCCATTCTCATCCGCTCTCTTTTCCCTCGCTGCTTGAAGCAACATATCACTGACTTCGCTCTCCCTGTAGATAATAACCGAGCGCATCACACTCTCATCCAAAACCCAACCCGCGCGTCAGATCAAACCCTCATCAGCGAACAAAAACACAACATCAACGCCACCCGCATATACCCTCTCCATTTCCTATGTCCGTTCCACCAATGCTGGAAAGTCGCTTCTGGCAAAGGGAAAGACAAAGGTGGAGAAGGGGTATACTGCGTTCTTTGATGAACAGGGTACGATGGATCAAGAAGCGTTCGAGAAATGGGTTGGGGAGGCTGTAGAGAGTGCTATGGATGGTAAGAACGCTTAGAAGGGTTTGATTGAGATTCGGCTCTTTCTGTGATTTTGTCCTTGCTTGGCTTTAATTCTTATTTCGATGTTCTTTCTGGAGTAGGTGTATGAATATACTCGTATGCAGTGTCAAAACTGGTATGATGGATATTTGGCCGAGTTGCAGATCCCTGCCAAATCACCTTGAATCTTTTTGCAAGTAATCTTAGTTCGATCTTCGATGCTGGGCATCCCCGAACTCGGTAATCGATGAAACTGGTTCCGCGTCCACGAGGTCTTCTGGGTGAGAGTGTGTGTAAACCAATCGGCGGCAATGGAACACTGTCGGGTTCGATTATAAGCTGGGACAAGCACTTTATGGCCTCTGACAAGATATAGTGCTTCTTGACAGTCTGCAAGATGAACCGAGAGGCGGTCTGTGAGCAAACCAAAGTGGAGGTCTGAAAGCTCATAAAGTGAGTCGCACCATCAGGGATTTTACTCGGTTCTAAGTTTACATGTTTCCTAAGCAGAAAAGGGGGTCAGACAAGCAGAGGATGCAAAGTGAACGTGTCTTCCACCCATCTTTGCGCATCTCCCAGCCTGTCTCCTCTAGCTGTCTCCTCTAGTAGAAAGTACCCGATTTTCGCCAACGGTCCCTTCGCCTCATTACCTACAACTGCCTCAGCTCTCGGTATGACACGCCTGGACACTCTCCACCGAGACATCACGAGACACTGTAGCTCTCTCCCGCAACGCTACGTGAGGCGTCAATCATCTCTATTTACCATGCGTTTGCTCACTTCGAGAGGTTTAGAAGCGCTATGTGGACGAAATTGCTCCAAAAAGCAAAGAGCTGCGAGACGTAATGGAAAAAGCCCTACAACTTGCCAGCGTTGAGCCTCACGAGCGAGAAGATCGCATCGCTATGTAGGTTGGATGTTTGATTCTCGACCCTCTTGCCCAGGATCTCATGTGCGCTTAGTGTCCTAGAGAATATATGGGATCGGACTAAAAGATGGGCTGAGACCCCTCATCAACCGCATCTGCTGGGTATGTGACATGCGGGTTGATAGTGATAGGTGCTCAGCGTTTTACGCAGGGAACACAGTCGATCTGAAGCCGGAGATAACTACGTTCCTCAAAGACCTCAACTGGGCCAAGGACCTCTTTACAGTGAGTAGTGTTTCTAGGACCCCCGGAAACTAAGCTTACGCTGACCTGCCACCTATACAGCTAGAGTTAGTATCAGTGATAGTTGGCAACTTCTCCGCATCTCATGATATCACAGAGCAGATATTACGCTCGCAGCTACTCGAATCGAGAAGAAACGTGCTTCAGAGGTAGATCGCCGGATGCACGAGGTTCTTCGCCTGGGCTCTGATTCCGGCTTTACCTCACGACATTTTTCCGGGCTGGAAGGGGAGGAATTGCAATCTCTATCGGACTTTGCAGATTTGGTGAGTCCTCGTGCTATCTCAAATTTTGACGGCATATCTGAAGCGAAAAATCTGGAAAGTCTTTGCGCGACCTCGCTCTTTATGAAGATCTCAAGCTTAGAACCAATGCCACGTTGTCTATGCTATGTAAACTTGCAACCTGTGGCGTATATCCCAGGGCTTATGAGCTGAAAGGTGTGTGTTGTAGAGAGCGCGAGGCAGATTTAGTAGGTCTGGGAGGGTCTGCTACTGTTTACAAGGGCCTTTACGACGGAAGGGACGTTTGCGTGAAGGTATTCAGATTAGCGGTGAATACAAAACGGAAAGATATACACGTGAGCCGTCTCTACGCACATTAAACGACTATGTCTAATATTAATGGATTGCTACGTGCTAGGAATACTATAAGGAACTAACCGTTTGGGCCCATCTTAATCACCCAAACATTCTGAATTTCTATGGTGTTTGTCGTTCCATGAAACCCGACGGTAAACCATCAAAACTGAGCGTGGTGTCTCCATGGATGGAGAAAGGCAATCTCGCTGACTTTGCGAAAACACTCGAGCCAGGTGACCGCCTACCTCTGGTACGTCGCCATCCCAGTGAACAGCCTGCCATCTCACGCCCGAATCTGTAAGCTCTACGATGTTATCCTGGGATTAGCCTATCTACACGATTTGGGGATCGTCCACGGGGACTTGAAAGGGGTCAGACCTTCAGTTCGATCACTGGAGCTATTTCTGATCATAAGCCGTTTAGAACAACGTGCTCGTCTCGAATGAAATACGAGCACTGATTACGGACTTTGGTTCATCGCACATTCAACCTCTCCAGCTGTCGAAAGCAGGTTTAACGAGCTCACAGATCGTCTTCACGCTTCGTTGGGTTGCACCAGAAGTCTTATTTTCTCCAGGAGGAAGGAAGGATACTCGTCCGGGAATGCCGTCCGATATCTGGGCTTTTGGCTGTTTATGCGGTGAAGTACGTGGGCAACCTTGTCTTCCTGCTGTGCGCACTGCTGATTCTGCGTCACGCTGAAAGACACTTTCCGGGATGATGCCCTACGAGCATTTACCCCTAAGTGACCCTAACATCGTACTCGCAATTGAGAAGCAAGAATACCCTTTTATTCGACCAGGACTAGGCGAGAAAAATTATGACCCGACGACGGGTTGGATGTGGGAAATGATCTCTGGTTGCCTTACTCATTCGGCAGTGGATCGGCCCACTTCAGATGGTATCAAGAATCTAGTGGCAGGCAAGCTTAACATCCAAGCGCGCCGACCTCTCCGGACTGGACTTGATCCACCTCAGGTCTCTTCCGAGGCTATTCTTGATTTACAGGTGGTAGAAGGCGCTCTAATTCGCGTAAGTCACTTCGGTCTTGCTTTATGAGGGTAACCTCCGGAAAACGACACCACTACCCAGGTTCAACGAAATATACGTGATAGTGAGGCATCAGCCTCAACTTCTACGAATGTCTTTTCCACCGAATCAGGAAGCATTGATGACAAGCCTTCGCATGACGAGGATCTTCAGAACGTCCTGGAACAATACAAGACCCTCTCTCACCTCCACCGCACGCAGCCTATTAAACTCGAGTTTTCCAAGTTCAAGAAATTGGACGTATGCAAACAAGGTCCTTTCAGTGATACCATTAAAATGAAGTATAAACGGATGCTCCTCGCTGTCAGATACATCCACTCGAGCAGCCTTATTTCGGTGAGCTTTCTGTCACTTATTGCAGCCAAGCAGCCCTTCACTTACAAGCGTTCAGCCATATTTGACAGAACTTATGCAACAAACTGTCCTCTCCCATCCAAATATACTACCTTTCTATGGAGTTCTTGAAGCCGGGACCGGAAAACAGTTTGCCCTCCTGACTCCTTGGATTGAGAACGGCAATATTGCCGACTATTCCAGCGCCCGGGACCTTGCAATGGCGGTTAGGTTGCGCTTTGTCCGTATTTTGCATATACTGCCCATGTCTTGCTGACAAAATCCAAGGTTATTGGTCTTACTGACGGTCTGCGTTATCTCCATGATCGCGGTATCACTCATGGAGCGCTCAAACCAGTAAGTTATCGAGTCAACGTTTTATAGTTAGCGGATTCAGTTCTTTACCCTTTATAGGAAAACATTCTGGTCTCCGAAAGTGAGACCGCTCTTATTTCGGACATCTGCATAGGCCGTATTGCCGTCAAGGCATTGGAAGCAGAATTAGAGGATAATGTTGAAACCGATGCCGCACGATGGCTCCCTAGAGAGTTATGTGTCCTATCACAAAGCGACCATCCCCAAATGACAACATCAGCTACCAAGGGAGATATATGGTCTCTTGGAGGATTGATGCTCAAGGTATCCACAAGCAAACTCTCACAGAGAATGTTTTATCTCAGGGATGCACTTCTAGGTTTTGACAGGGAAGAATCCATATCATCGATGCAAGAATAATCGCGAGGTTTTTGCAGCTCACAAACGTGGAGAGGCGCCCACGCACAATCTACCCCGTCCGCTCAGAGTTGACGAGCGCATCTGGACACTGAAAAATATGTGTTGGAATGTTGCTCCGAACCTTCGGCCAACAAGTGGCGAGATTCTCGAAAAGTTGAGAAGCTTGTCTTCGCCTGAGAAGATATCACACCCACAGCAAACCAGCTATCCTGACGCCAGAAAGTTCCACCGGAAGGAGTACGAAGCAGATATCGACTTCAAAATAGTAGTGAGCGCAGTGAGCTCCCTTCGAGGAAATCGAGTTATCCCCAAAACACTCGTAGGATAGAAGGAATCGGCGGCGGACTGATCGGTATCATAGCCGAGACAGTCTTTAGCCAGTCACTTTTGCCGTATATAGCAGTCCATCATAGCATGACAATTTCTTGATTTCAAGTAATATCAGGCATTGAATACTGGTGGTGAACTGCTGGGTGTCAGCGATCTCACATGGTCCGCTGTAAGGCTATTTATTATATGATCACTACCAGCTGAAGTTTGCTGTTGTGATGGCATTGATTAGCATAAAATGTCAACTACGTTTTGCAGCAGTGATGAATATCAGTAGCAAGGCTGCTGTTGCAAGCAGAAACACTTGTAAAGAGCAGCCAGAGTCTCAGGTATTGGAAGCGATGTTCTAGCATAACGAGAACGTTCCGCCACAAAGTATCTCAAAAGGAAAACAACTCAGCCAGTGCACTCAAGTCGGACACAACCAGAAGCTGCCTGCTATCGAGGAAAGCGAGTATATAGTCTGTTTAGACAATCAAAAAGACGGCCAAGATAGGCGGGTTGTATAGACAGTGCGTCGACCAGAAATATAAAACAGAAATACAGCGTCGAACACAATAGAGGGTAAAAGAAATAAGGAGTTAAATATATTGAACATGCTGTTGTCAAAACGCCATGATCAACGGGAAGAAAGTACATTGCGCTCCGTCCAATGAAAGCCGATGCATAAGTCTACAGCGACAACTAGAACATGAAAATACAGGATGAACGATAGTAATACAAAGTTGGAAGGATACCAGAACTGAACAGTGATACGGAAGGCGTCACTCATTGATCTTCGGTACAGGCGCACTTCGAAGTCCGCAAAGGAAAAAATAAGCACGACGACAAACGGCAAAATGAAAATATACTTCAAAGTTAATTTTGTTTGCTTTCAAATAGGCTCATTCTTTCCGGAAATATCCACTAGATGCTGAGCAGCATGGGACACTCGATTTCAATGGACGATCAGATGACTCATTAGTGGTTAACGGGGCGTACCTGGATAAGACAATACACTCGTTCGAAGTCAATCTTAGTCTTGCATGCCTTCGAAATAAATGCCCGAACATCGGGGTAAATGGACGTTGAAGGCCCAGTCGATTTGTCAAAGGACAACCCCCTCAGACGTTCGCAAATATCTGCAAATGATGGCCGAGTCTCCGGGGGGTCATACCAACACGTTAGCATCAGATTCCAAACGAGTTTATCGATCTGGGTAGGGCGATTAAAGCCTTGAGTAGGTAGGTCACCATGTCTATGAGCGGAAAAAATTTCGGAGTCTGTGCGAGATTGAGAATACGGCTCTAGGCCAGTTAAAACCTTGCGTAACATTAGTAACAATGCTGAGCATGTCAAACTACATTTACCATGAACATGAGTGCCCCAAACGACCATATGTCGCCTTTGTCAGCAGGTAAGCTTAAGTGTGAGGAGCCTTGGGGAACGAGAGAGAGCTCGCGGGCACGCCATCTTGTGACTGATGGTCCAAACACTAGTTCCATGTCTGTTTCGAGTGCTTCTGCTGCGACGCGCGAAATGCAGACATCCGCAATAAGTGCAGTCCCATTATCCGACACCAGGATGTTATTCTGATGAGAGATGAATGAATACGAGCATTATAACAAGACAAGGAAGAACCTCACAGGATAGAGGGCCCCGTGGTAGATACCCCGGGAATGGAGGTATTGAAGACCTTCGGTGGTTCCGTGAAGCTTAAATCTCGATAAGTAACGGCACTGAAATCAGCACATGAATACACACGAGGCGTAATTTCTCCTCCATTGAGAGCCCGTTGGCATAGTTACATATATCGCCATTTCGTGCCCAAGGCGTTACAACAACCAACTGCTCCGCTTTCCCGGTCGTGAATACTCCATAAGATGGTAAAATATTTGGGTGTGAAATCATGGTTTGTCGCATGAGCTCCGAATGAAACGGCTGGTTCTTTGCATGAGTCCATCGTAACGGTTTCGGTTTGATAGGAGAACTGCCCACCGTTAGATAATTATTGGAGTGGATAATCTTGACCATCAAGATAAAGTCACCAAATTTTGCCTTCATAGAGTCAGCGAAAGGGCTTCGCTTGAGGATCTTAAGAGGCTTCAGTTTACCGGAGGTGAGTTTGGCTGGCTTTGGACGATGCAGTTGGATAATCTCGTGGTAGAGCCGAATTAGGCCCCTGGATTCCACCTCTGGCAGGATTGAAGCAGCACCACGGAAAAGCTATGACTAACAATGAACGGGTGTTGAAAGCAGAAAATTCAAAAACATACAAAATCGAGATAAGAGGCCAAGATGCTCGGATCATCATCTGACAAGGACTCCAGACTGCTATACCAGAAGCGAGAGTCTACCAGCTCGATGAGAACTCGATAGCAGGCTTGTTCAAGCTCTGCAGATGAGCCGGAAGACCTGAAGAATTTGAGCCTAAAAGTTCCACCAGGGAATATGGTTGATAAACATGACAGTGCGGGAGCAGAGTTGTCACGTCGCGCTTGACTGCCGTTTATGGACCAGCCGCCTTGAGGGTCATGAGAACGGAATATATTAGCGGGGTTTCGTTCCTCTTGTTGTAACTTTGAAGATGTGCTGAGCGGAGCATATACGATTGCGACCATAGAAAATATTTGAGAAGAGGTGTCTTTTTTGTTGATGCTGGTTTGTTGTGGCAGTATGATATCGAAGGTGAGAGATTTGGAATTTCCAGAAGCAGACAGCACGGTAGACCAAGAGACAGCCCCCAAAAAGGACATCTCAGTGAATTCAGAGCGTGGCTGACCTTACAAATTCCCTTCCCCAACCACCCAATTCCACCCAACTGCTTGGCTTCACCCAATCACTCGTTTTCACCCCACCACTCGTTTCACCCCACCACTCGTTTTCATATAATTTCATATACCAACGCCTACTTTTGTCTTCCCAAAAAACCTTTGTGCTCGTTGATAGCGTAAAAAAAGGATAATCTCATGTGTTTCAATACTATCTTCGGCAAGAAGAGAGGCCGCCGAGATGATGCTGGCTTCAGTCAGGTCCTGAGCCAGGAGTCTAGTAACAAAACCATGCAGGTCACTGTCCAGTCACTAGATTTGGTGTGTGGTATTTACCTCTTGGGACCTGTACCCCTCCTCACTCTTTGGCCAGCCAAAACTTCACACACTCCTTGAACGAGATTACACCCGCCTTAAGCAAGGCCATTTCCCTCACCATTGGAGATTTCTACGCCGCATAGATTTCGATAAAGCGTCCCTTCCGTTTGTGACGACAGATAATATGGAACTTCACGAAGGAACTCTCCGGGATCAATCGAAAGTAGTTGTTGCTATACCTCACGGCAGCTACGACGAACATATAGCCCAGGTGCGATTGCTTTCCTCGGCTCAATGGCCTCTGACAACTCACATACTTCTGATAGCACGCCAGAGACATCGTCTTACGGTCACATATCCAACACCCAAAAATTCTTCCTATAATTGGTGTTTATTGCCTACATCCTCAGGAAATAGGTGCCGTGATGGAGTCATTCACCCCCCAACAAGAGCTGCATAATTATGCAAAAATATCCGACTTGTCTACCCGACTATCATTTGTGAGTGAAGAGATTGAAGAATACTCTAACCGCATCCGGCTGAAATTGACTGACAGCTTCGAGGAGTACTGGAAGGACTCGAGCATTTACACCACAAGGGGATCGCTCATGGAAATATCCGGGGTGTGAGTCTCAATACGTTAATCCTGTGATCCTCAATTGAGGGCTATGTTTATCCAGTCAAGCATACTCATTGATGAAAAGAATTGCGCCGTTATTTCAAATTTTACGATCCGCATATATCCCTGGGGGTGATTCCGATAAGCTGTTGCCTATAACCCCCTCTGCCTCCTCTACCAGATGGGCTGCACCGGAGCGAGTTGCCGTGGATCATACTGTTGACCCTTCGTTGCAGTCGGATATCTGGTCTGTCGGGTGTCTGATATGCGAAGTGAGTGATTCGTGCTCCTTACGCTTGATCTGGGTCTCATCAGTTCCAGGTCTTATTTGGGGCCATCCCATTCTCAAGGCTGGCCACCTCTGGACAGGTTATATATGCATTGCAGATGAAATGTCTACCATATGAGGATCTGAATATCCGGAACCGGCACCCAGCTCTTAAAGACACATTCTGGGAGGTTGTGAGGGCTTGTTGGGATCAGAATCCCCACCGTCGACCCTCTTGCAATGAACTCCTTTCTGCTCTTTCTCAATAGAAGGCTTTGCTCCCCCATTCTCAGCCACCAAACTCCCATTCTCATACCTTCATGCTCTATCTTCCCTCCGCTGAAGTCACTCTGCTCATTACGCCATTCTCACGAATTACGCTTCGCTTTCTGTTTCATACGTCTCAGGTAGATGCCTTTTTCATTTTGCATCTGTAGAACAGGTGCTGAAGCGCTGAGTCTTTACTACTGGATCACGCCTTATATCATCACAGCAAACGTTTTTTCAGTGATTGTATCTCATATGGACCTACAGTCGGACGTTCGTTGGGTCCACATTTTAGATCGCAAAGACTAGTAACGTAGCAACACATTTACATTTGCATTCTTTGGCATTTCAACATGTTATATAGGTATGGGAACGGAGAGCATTCTCGAAAATTCTGTTTAGCATTTTTGTCACAACACATAAATCATGTCAGGAACAGCCTTCGACGTCAGAAGTGGTAGCCGCATGACGTCATACCTGTGTCTAAATCCTCCAGGCACTCGATTGCATTGATGATTGATTGAAGATCAATGAGAAGGACGATCGAAGCGGCGGAGGTCCCGATTTGGAAGCAGCCAGAACCTGGCAGATCCCATCCCACCCACATCCAAAGCTCATCGATCATCTTTGAATCAGAAGGTTCCAACAACGATGGGTGTTAAAATAATTCTGGTTGACGATTGATCACAAGATCACAAACTGTTCACGAGCACGCCTTGAAGCTTGCGCTTGAGGTTTTGAGAGGGTCCGAGGGAGGCTGAGGGTAGAAATGCATATTACATAGACGCTGTTCCAAACATAAACGTCTTACAATACATCGGATAGTCAATAAACTATGTAGCACGAATACGGACATTTTTGTAAGTGCACTAAAAAATAAATTACACCCCTGAGGGGGCTTGTGGAGTTGTACATGGAGAACCCTCCACCTTGAGTCATCAGTTGACTTGCAACCCGATCATATTGTGAAGTGTAAAAGCGACGCAAACCTCACATTTAACCTCGGTGGGAACCTGCTGCGGACTCTAACATTATCAGTCTCATGTACCTCAAACACAAATGAATTTTCAACCCAACCCAATCTACCTTACAAGAGATTGCCCCTCGGCATCTTTTGTATCGGAGAGACCGGGCAAGAAATGTCACTGGCGACGGCGGTAGCTGAACCGACAGCACTCCGCGGACTTATTTAAGTTTTGTAAGTCCGAAGGATAATGATTTGGGGGAGCAACTCACAAAATCCCCATGGTTCCTGTGAATGTGCTTATCATGAGCTAATCCAATGGTAATGTATCGTAGGGACACATTCACCAGTTGATACTCTGTCGAGGCAAAGACAATCGCTTAAAACAAATCGGCCAATAACCCGGGCAAAGAAGGATGGACTTCTGACGATGGCGAGAAGCCGGAGTTAAGAACCGTTTCAAGATTTTTACCATCCATGGGTATCCTCTTCGGTTGAAGTATGGAGCGACAGTTTCCCAAGTTCACATGTCAGATATTTTTCAAGCATTTAGAAGCTCAGGTGTGAGGCTACATAAGTCAATCTTGCTCCTATCTAAAGCATGAGGCTTCGTGGCAGCTGTGAGTGGTTCATATATTAGGACAAGAAAAGTAGCTCATCAGAAATCAAGGCTTCTAGAATCTAGTGGCTCATCAAGATGCGAGGGTCTGTCTGGATCAGGTGATTGAATATTGAGGAGCGGTGGGTCGCCTGGCTAAGGAAGCTAAGCCCAAAGGCTGCTGCGAGATCGGAAAGAGATTGGAGGATGACTTTTTCGAAGCTGACACTTGCACTTTGTTAAACCTATGTTGATACCAGGAAGTCAACTCTGCTCTTAACTCCGCCATTGTTACCACTCCGACTCATTGACAAGGACGGATTTGGCCGATTCGATTTGTTGACCACTGGACCAGGCCTTGCTTTGACTGAAAGCTTGACCGCTCTGTAAAAGCTACGGAAATAAGGCTGTGAATGATGCAAACCTCTCTCCTCGTTTTCTTGTTGACTATGCTTATTTCCCCCTGTATTTACCGTCTTGATTAGCTCAACTTACTGATGTGTGTTTACATCCACTTTCGCGTCTGTTCGGTGCTCGAAAAAATATTAGCGCGATGGTTAGCTGCGAAGTCAACGGCACTCGGCCTATCCAATTATGCGCGTCTACTAGTAGGGAATGATAGGGAATGATACTAGCTGAGACCACACTGCCAACTCATACTCCTCCACTCAGAGCTTCTGCTTTTCCCCATGTCCAAGCGCCTGTTTCGCCCTGCCCTTAAAGCCCCAACCAATCTGCTTGGCCTGGACAATCTCAACACCAAGCTCATCGGCCATCTGCCACACCAGTCCAGGATTCTTCTGGAACTGTCGTCCAACGAAAACAACATCTGCTTGGCCACTCTCCAGCACCTTCTGGGCGATCGGTCCATTGCCCAATGCGCCGACAGCGCTGACAACGAGCTTGTCTCCAACGGCCTTCTTGACTGCCGCAGCAAGATGGGCTTGATAGGCTTCACCTGGAACCACGCGTTGGCGAGGGTTCAAGCCCCCCGACGATACGTCGAGGAGATCAACACCGTGGTCAGCGAGGATAGGCGCTAGGCGTGCGGTATCTTCGGGCCTCCATTGAGGCTCGTCGGGTGCGACTTGTTCCAACCATTCTGTGCCAGATACGCTGAAGGATTTAGTTAGCTGACCATCGCTTTGTGCTTCTCAGAAAGTTACCCACCGAACCAACAACGGCATCGTTTGAGGAATGACGCTCCTGACGACATCCACAATTTCAACTAGCATCCTAATCCGGTTCTCGAAGCTGCCTCCATATTCATCTGTTCGCAAATTGCTGCTGGGGCTCAGGAACGACGATAAGAGGTATCCATGAGCGGAATGGATCTCAACGACGTCAAACCCAGCTTTCACAGCTCGGACAGCAGCATCCTTGAAGGCATGGGTAATGCGTTGGATGCCCTCCTTCGTCAACTCTTTGGGGTGTGGGTAGCTGTCAATGAATGGCTTGGTGCTCGGTCCCCAGACGTCATCGGGCCAACCGCGTTCACGAGAATTGGAGCTGGCCGTTGGTGAGGGATTGGCGATGAAAGGAGGGAATGTGGAAGCTTTACGCCCTGCGTGGGCGAGCTGGATGCCGATCTTCTGAGATTGGGAATGAGCGAATTCGACGATCTTAGATAGGCCTTCGATGTGCGCGTCTGACCAAAGACCAACATCTTCTGGGCTGATACGGCCTTCGGGGAGGACGGCTGTAGCTTCAACGAAGCTCAAGCCTGGTCCACGGGAGATTATACCTCCAACTATGAAGAATTATCAGTAGGGACTAAAGTCGGTGAGATCGAGACTGCTTACGATGGGCCATGTGCCATGGTGAGACGAAACCATTCTCAGACGAGTACTGGCACAGAGGTGAGAGCTATGATAGGCAACCTCCGTCAGCATCGCGCGTAACAGATCAAGACGCTAGAGAAAACTCACGAAAATACGATTGTGAAATTCAACGCCTCGAATCTTGATAGGTTGGAAAAGCTTTGGGATCGGCTTACCATCCGGCTGCGGAACGACAGCGGTTCCAGATGGAGGATCTTGATGAGGCGTAAAGAATGATACGCCGGGCGCAGGATCATTGTATTGAGGTAGGTTAGACATGGTGAAAGTGCGAGTTGAAGTACGGATGCCGGGAGAGGAGAGGGTGCAAGTCGATGAGCAGCGAAGGGACCTCGAGATGGAGTAGGGAGAGAAATACGCCTGAAGATGGAGGGAGAATACAATATCCGTCTAATGAGTGTTAGTCCTTTTAGCATTCTGCCGAAGGTCTTGATATATGTTGCCAATCATTCGCCTAACGGAACCGTTCGCCTTTCCACGTTACAAAGCGCCTGCCTTCTCAGGTTACCAAGCTCATTGTGGATTATAAATGGTATCGCTCGCGTCATGTTAGCCTTGAGATATTCCGTGCGAATGAATTTCAATGATTGAAAGAAACAGCAAGAAGGATATAGTAAGCTTTTCTTTGGTGCTTGATCATCTTGTTGGCAACGGGTCGGCAGCCCGCAGAAGCCGGTCGTGTGACTATTTTGATCCGGTCTACTTCCGTGCACCTCCGCTGCGAGCGTCGATCACTTCGAGTTCGAGAACCGCTCGCCTTGATTACTTAGAATTCCACTCCATTAATGATCCGTGGTCTTGAATGGCACACGAAATAGGATTTTCCTCAAGGATGGTTCTGGTTGTGTCCGCCTCCTCGTCTCTGCATTTTGAGTAGGTTAGACTCTCAGGCTGCTGACTAGCAAACACGGCATCCAAATGACCCAATATCCTTATCCGAATCTCGAAAGGTCAAACGATAGAATGATCTGGTAATGTGTAGACAATACTAATCTATAGAGAACGTGTATATTCATTTCCCTCCTACTCCAGCTTCTCAACGAGCTCCAAGTTTATAGTAGATGATTTATTTGCTCTCCTGCGTCATCGAGTGGGAAGCTCGGCAGTTCAGTTGAGCAGTTTCTGGACAGTCTGCAGGAACATTGAAATGCAAAGAGCTGAGTTCTCGCTCAGTTCCCGCCTTCCATCCTCGCCCAATTGCCACACGATATACGACGAGAAGGTAAGCAATAACCTGCAAAGTTTGCCCAGCATGCGGTCAGTACAACAGTAGCTGCAGGAGGAATTAGTGAGCTCACCTGAACAAAAGGGCGCGTAAGTTCAAAGAAAAGCCCAGAGACGTAGCGATTGTCGTCTGCACCACCAAAGCAGAGAGTGAAGACAAACGAAAACGTGATCCACAACGATTCAAGAGTGAAGGATTCGACCAGCATAGCNATGACGGACGTGTATTTAGCAGCTATATCCGATTTTCCTGTGGATGGGTGACGGTTATTTTTCAATTCCCTTGACANATAGCATTATCGCATACCCAATATTTTGATATGTCTCCTACGAGTTAGGGCGATTTTCGAGATGATCATAGCAGTCGCATAGAGACTGATGAACAAAATAAGTGCCTTGCCTCCATAAATGATTGGTATAGCTGGCGATCCCATCCCTGCTGATGTGATGATGATCACTATAGTAAAAATCTGAATCCCTGTGTGGTAAAATTTGTTTAGATTCGTTGTTCGCATCGCAAGGAATCGAGAACGATACTGCTTACCCAAGTATGCAAAAAGAGCCAGACTTGGTGCTATCCAGATTATTTGACGATATTGCGACATCCTGAAAATGATCCACACGCGCCATATCTGATGGCGCCAGAGAATATGATTATCAAAATGTACGATAGATTCGAAGTGAAGTCTCGCCTGAACGCCAGCCGTTGAGAGGTCTAGCAAGTCCTTCATTACATAGCTTACGACAGCGATAGGCGCCCTTCCAAAGATTGCCACCGAGTAAAAAATACCACCCCCAGGAAAATCTGCATTCTCGACAAACGAGGCTTCCAGATCTCGAGCTTCTATGGCAAGACTGATGATTGCACAGATCATGGTTAAGGTCATACATGATAACGTGAAGAGGTTTTGTTTTCGGTGGTGTTGGTCGCCTAGCTGAGGGTAGAGAGACAGAACACAGAGGATGTACATCGTGAATATGATGCCATAGAGAGCGCCTGTCACCGTCCCTTTAGTGATGAAGTAGACGTTCTGCACTAGGAACTGTGAAGTCGACATGATCTGTTGTCGAGAGCCTGTCAAAGACGAAGCAGTTGAATTGCAAGATAATGTCGACGAGGATGAGGTGTTCTTATATACCTGGGCTTTCACTCTCCAACAAATGCCTCAGAACATACTCCTATCAATAGCATTGCAGGTCCGATTTGCAGAGCGGAAATTTCACGATATCAAACTCTAAAATCTGACAGCCAATCACCAGCACCGGATCGCAAATCATGTCTTGGGAGCATGATGACCCGAATAAACCCAATCCTCGGATGAGTCCAAGATAAACCCTCATTTCCGCAACTTTCGGAGCCAAAACGAAAATCATGACTGAATAGAGTTGAAGGGCAGTGTGGTTCATTCCTCTTGACAAACAGTGCAACAAGGAACCAGCGGTCATCAGATAAAATCAACCTGGCCAGATGCGGGCTGCAGTTCCGTATTCCAGTACCTTGAAAGCCCCTTCCAGCGAGAGAGAAAATCTGTAGTCGGATGCACGATGTCGTCATAAAAAAAGTAATTGTTGGTATCCTTATCGCACGGTGGCCGAATGAGATGGCATGGCCCAGTCCGAAGCTTGACTGCCTTGTCGGGTCCGTCGAGAACGGGTGAAATTGACTTAGATAACATCTATCGTCGGAAATTATTTAGGCGCTCGCCAAAATTAGACATTCCAGGTACATACTCAAGCTGTGATTCAGGTTGCGGCGGTCTGTAAAATAGGTCAAGGTTCATAAATCCTTGATTGCGCAAGCTGACGTGAATTGCGATGATGCCTCCGTAGAGCCACGCAGTGGGAAAGAACAAGATGCGAGCGCAGCAGATAGTGCCTTGCCATCAGCCGGAGCGAAAAGTCAGTGGGCTTCAGTAATCCGACTTCCTGCGCATCAGTAGATGTGCAACGTGCAACGCCCAGGTTGAATATTTGAACAGCCATTGAGGGGTGGTAGGGCTGTGGAGGTTTGTTCCCGCGGGGTGCTTGGGGGAGACACTTTGTATGATCGCTAGTAGATCCTAGGCGTTGGAAGGCGCGTGAAGCGTGTTCTGATGGTGGAGGGAATCGTTCTGGTGGCAAGTAAGGAGGCATGTACATGGCTATTTTTCGTCCGCCGTACAAACGACGCCAAACATAGGCGGTCCGCGTTCCGGACGTTAATCACAGTGACTAAATACACGACACCACCTAAACACCACCACTAGCAACTCAGTTCGCAAAGCGACACCGTTCTAAACATATCCACGGTCAGAGTTCTTTACACCGCACGCTTGAGAAAATAGTCTGAAGGGGAGCGGATGACCTTACGGGACTGAATTAAGTGCCTTCGCAAAGGGATTCCTCTAAGGTCACGCACACGCCTCATTCCTCGATTTCCACCATGCTTCCACACGCTCGAAGCTTTAAAAAGGCAATGAACTATATCGGCGCCTGCCTCTTCCCTCGTCATCATGACGGATCCGTCGACAAGCTCAATTAGGGCTACAGATAACCCGCTCGTTGAAACTCAATCTTCACCATGTCAACATGAAGTGCAGACAGGGTCATTTCACCAGGAAGCGACGGTGTCTCGCGCGAAAAGGCACTTTTTCTTTTCTCCTCTTGATCAAAACCTGGCGGATGCAGTTCACAAAGACGCTGAGAGGGTACAGTACACTCCTGAGGAAGAGGTTTGTTGATCCAATACAGACCCTTCCCTATGAGCTGAAGATGGTGCTCTCAGAGAAAAGTTCGCCGGAAGATTGATAATACTGTGCTCCCTCTGGTCATCGTTAGGTGAGATCTATTTCTTTTGGGAAGGGAACCGTGGTTAGTGTGATGCTGAACTTGCCTTAGTTTTTGTTGTAAGCGAATCCGCTCAATCTCTCCACGGCGAACACCAAACCCTCATAGTCAATCAGTTCGGTGAGCTTGATTTGCGGATCATCGGTAAGTATGAGTCTCAGAGCGAATGCGCTATGTCATAGATCGCACCAACATGTCAGTAAGCATGTCGAAAATTGTATGGACTGAACACAACTGATTTCCTCACGTACAGCGGTAATGCGCATGTCATTCAAGCCTTCAATGACAATTATGCGAGTCTTGTCTGGAGCTTACTTTTATTCTCGATGAACTAAGTCTTGACTAGGCCATCACGACGAATCAGAAGTGGACGATAGCTCTCAGCATATTCTATGTTGGATATTGTCAGATTTTGTTTTGCCTCGCACATGGTTCTAGCTGAATGTTTTCAGGCCTTCTCGAAATGCCCGCGAACAGTGAGTGTGTAACTGCTGACCTCTATCAATGAGACTTATAATGAAGACCAGTTTTGCAACGATATATAGGAGCTAACCGATTGTGAGTTGCCGTCCTTTCTTTCCATCTTTTACCAAAATCGTGTTCCTCACGTTGTGCAGCTTTTTCTTGTCCCTCACATTTTGGGGCTTATGTTCGCTGTCCTTCACGTACGCGAGAGGATATGCAGCTCTTCTAGTACTACGGTAAGTGCATTATTGGTCCAGTCGCTGGATTGGGGATCAAATGGAGTGAAACAGGGGTACTCATGGGGATTGGGGAGGCCGGATATTACGCCGGAGTGATTTATTATCTGTCTTTCTGGTACAAACGGTACATTGCCCCCTATCTGTGGTGAAGACTGCTGCTCAAAACGAACCAGGAGTGAATTAGCAGTGCGAATCAGGTAAAATACTCCATCACAGTCATGCAGCTCGCTCAATTTCCGCAATGAAGCCTTGGAATGACGGGCACTCTCCCTGGCGCTGTCGGGGTGAGCTACGATGACGTANCCCTNACCTCCACACTCATTTGTGCCGTCAGGGTCTGCTCGCATTCGGTCTAGTGCGAGCTCAAACGTCGCAGCTAACTGGGTGAGATACATCCATCTGAAGAGTGCTAGTCTATTAAACTAGCTGTCTCTGCAGTTGGCAATTTCTCTTTCTCGTGCGTTAATGCTTGCGGTCTCACTATTTGATCAATTCATCATGTCCCTGTAGGTCGAAGCCATCCCAACTATCATCATGGGCACTGTGGTTCTTTTCCTTCTCCCTTCCTTCCCATTCTCTGCGTCATTTTTGTCGCCTCGCGAGCGCGCCATTGCTCAAGCAAGATTGAACCGCGATCATAAACCTCAATCACACGGAGGAATGACTGGATGGCAAGGTTTCAAAGCTGTTATAGCAGACCCTAATGCCTGGCTTTTCATGATGATCTACGCTAGCTGTGAGGATTTATCACTACTTCGAGAGTGTACGACTGACATATCGGGACAGTCAACGTCGGAGTTGCAACCATCTCGTATTTCCTCCCAACCGTACGCCGCTTTTCATGATCGCAATCGCCTCCACCTTAGTCTCTCTGTTAGCTCATTAAAGATCTCGGATTCTCCTCAATCAACGCACAAGGCCTCACAGTTGCACCTTACGTCGTTGGCTGGTTCATGGTATACCTTCAATCCTGGCATAGCGACTATACGAAAGACCGAGGGTATCATATCATGTTCTCGGCGGCACTTTCTCTAATCGGCTATATCATCCTTGCGACTGCCGTGGAGAAAAGCGTAGGTGCAGCATACTTTGCGTTGTTCCTTGTTGTCGGAGGGAATTATAGTTTGTTCCCGCTCGTGATGTGAGTGAAGGAGATTCAACGAATCGATAGCGATGGGAACAAGTGCTAATCTGATTTGGTTATCATGTAGGAGTTGGGCCGCGAATACCTTTTCACCGACATCTAAGAGAGGCGTTGGAACCGCATTTGTTGTTTCCATTTCTAACTGTGTTTCAATGTACGCGGCTATCTGTCCAGTGACTTCTACACTCATATGCTCACGTACTCGTAGTGCCTCACCCCAGGTATATTTTGATCCCGAAGATTCATTCAGAAAAGGACACGCGATATCCGCAGGGTGAGCACTTGGCGAGCCCTTCTGATGTGCTTGAGTTAACTCCATTCCGGTTCAAGCTGTTTGGCGCTATGCATCTTGACTGCTTTTGTGGCGCGAACGAGGCTTCATAGGATGAATAAGAGGAACCAAAACATATTACAAGGGAGCGACTCATCAGCGTCTCGCGAAGAAGATGGCAAGGGGAGCTCAGGGAACCAGGATATCAAGGTTGAAATTGAGGCAGAGATTTGGGATAACGATCCCCGATATGTCTTCCTGACGTGATGAACAAGTAAATACAACGGGCGCTCATTAATTCTCTCGCGGATCTAAGTTTATGAAGTTCTCTGAAAGCTTCCGAAGGTAGTATCCTGGCCGCAGGGGATTACATAACAGATAATGGAACTGAAATTGTATAAGTATAGTAATTGGACAAATCTGGAACTGTCGTTTTTTGCAGTCCTTTGTCCACCAGGCGTCAACGTTCAACGTTCAACAACCAATAATTGCTTGTATGTAAGCACAAGACGAGATTTGAGTATATAAATACTAGTGACTATCCTTATAGAGACCGTATGTAGTCCAGAAGTAAACTTCGGTTAAATCAGGGAGCGGCTTTCAACCAGAATCTACTTAAGCCTCGTATGCTTGCCTCGAGATATAACCAGATGCTTGAGTATCCAGCTGGGTCGTATTCGGTGGATCTCTATTCCATTCTAGAGTGCTGAGCTTGACTTCGGTGTCTTTTTCCCAAGCTCGACCTGTGCTGACTCGATATATAACAAGGATATAAGCATTTATCTATAGAGGTGCCGAAGAGATTTGGTTTAGTCTGACTGAGGAAGTGACCTGTACAATCTGTTACACGCTTACCTGAATGACGGGTAATAGGAGGACAAAGAAATCGTTGGCGGGTAAAACACCAAAACTCAGTCTAGAATCGCTCGAGTCTGCGATAGCACTTGTGATAATCGCAGCAATTAACCAGATAGATTCCAAAGCAAAGGACTCGATGACCATAGAGATAATTGAAAAATACTGTGCCGAGATGTCCGACTGGAATCTGAATTAGTCCTTGATTGGCGAAGGATGAGAATGCATGAGCGTACCCATGATCTTGATATGTTGCCTTCGGACCAGAGCAATTCGTGTACCAATGAACAGCGTAACGACTAGTCCGATGACTAGCACCATGCTCTGCGAGGTGGCTGACAGAATGATGGATTGAGACGGCGTGATGATTGGAGTTCCAACGGCATTGCGAGTCAAAATGATCTGGATCACTACATAACACATTGAGATTATAAGTGAGGTGGAAGCCGTATGCACAGACAATAACGTGCCTACGTCGCCCACAAGTGACAGAATCGGGACTAATATGATGAAGGAATGATATCGTGATGTTCTCCACATGACTGATAGACGCCATATCTGGTCAATCCAACATTAATCAACACGAGCAGCAGGGAAGAAGGATTCCAAATACCTGAGCACCAAATGTCAGCAAGTCAATGATTATGTCGACGACATAACTCATTATAGCGACTGGTGTCTGGGCAAAAGTGTCGATAGAGTAGAAAAAGCTGCCACCGGGATCCAGGGCATGGTCGACGTAGGATACTTGGATGTCTCGAGCATCCGAAGCAAGGCTAAGAATACCGCAGATCATAANCAACGTCATATAGGAAAGCGTGATGATGTGTTGCCTTCTCCGATCAGGGTCTTTCTGGCTGGACAGAACTTGTAGGTATAGTGAACGAACGCAGAAGAGGTATATCGCAAATGAGATGCCGTAGAGAGTTCCTTCCACAGTGGTCAGGCCCACAACGTCAACTCTTGCAGCAGGTAGGATATCGGCGTAGCTTTTGGCCATGATAGTAGTTGGTCGAGGACACTCCGAGAGCGAGTAGATGATTGTTGCTTCACAGACACCCGAGTGGTCATGATTTATATCGTTCTGTACCAGGCGTCTAGTAGCATCGTGCGACTATGATTCTGCTTGTATGGAGGGAGCTGTGTTTGACGCATGATAGTTTGACTGGGTAGATGACGATGCGAAGAGCGGCCAGTGTCAATTTCGGGCCTCGACTATCGATTCTGAGCTCAAACATTTCCTTCGCCGAGAATTCGAAGTCCCAGCGCTCTTCACAGATAGGTGAGTCTCTTGGGAGTTGGGGGAGAAAGGTGTCTTGTACCTTTGTAAGTGACAGATCAACTGCCAACCGGTCAGGGTGAAATGAGATTTCCCAGCTTGAACGAAGTGGCACTTTCTCACGAGAAAATCAGCAGGAAGCAAAGGGTTGATTAATGAATATATTTTGAATTACTGGGGTTGAAATAGGGAGGGGCGACCGTAGGTGAAGAACAATGATACGCACCTGTGAACGTAAATGATGGAGCTTTGGCAGCTCGCATCCGAGCAAAGTTCGCACAAGTAAACAAATTACGGCGATCGGTCAGTTCCGAGGGTCAATGACGTCGAAGAGAGCAATAAAATAGATCGGGCGCAGAAGAGGGAAGATATGGAGCGGCCGTACTTTACGGCAACAAAAAGACGATCTTCCGGTTGTTGACTCTAAAACCACAGGTCGTGCCGCGAAGTTAAAGTAGGGGACAAGCTACTTCATGATTATACTGCTCGGCTGGTCTGTAGAGGGCTGGGGAAAAATCTGAGTAATAGAGGTTACTGCGATTCTGTTCGGATCGTAGATCATGAATCATTGATCATTGATGAACATCAGTCACCTTTATCACCATGTTCTCATGCCTGATACAGATAGTCCATAGCACAGTTCATCAAAAGTCAAAACTTTCTCCCACCTGTAAAGAACAGGTTAAGATAGACGACTTTGAGAAGTCGAACAGAGCAACAAATGCAGATCTTTCCTTCGAAAGCTATGCAGCAAACTGTGGGTCTTTCATTCCTCAAGCTTCAGGCGGAAATATTCATTATGCTTTGTCAATCATAATCGGCTCGGCGAAAGAAAGAGGGGCACGGAATGGGGTAATTGTTTTTAGCCTTAAATCTCAGCTTCTGGTCTGGGGCAATTGATCTGGAGAGTCTGATATACTTTTCTCTTTCGGATCAAATCCACCCTCTCTATGCCATGAAAAATCGAGCTTTTGAGTCATTAGTCAGTTTGAAACAACATTGAAAGTAGTTCACAGTTTCCTTTTCCATTAAGTGTCATATTTGCATTCACAATTACTGTAGTAGCAGAAATGTTGTTCATCCAAAGCTTGAATGATACATAGATGTTTAACGGCCACAGCGTCGGAAGACGATCTACAACGAATATACCAGAGCTATACTTTTAAAACTATACTTGAGCATCTACAACATCATCCGATATGTGGATGGACGCTTGAGTAGCAGTCAGTTGCGTAGTCTGTTGCCCGTCTCGGTTCCATTGCAGCGAGGTGAGCTTCTCTTCCGTGTCTGTTTTCCAGGCTCTGCCTGTGCTGACTCGATAAACGACGAGAAGATAGGCGATTATCTGGTTATATGTTCAGGATTGGGATTGGTTGACATGGGAGAGGAAAGATTTCTGCTCACATAAGCTGAAGTTTCAAGTTGGACAAAAGCAACATAGACAGACTCTACCGATGCATTACCCCGGGTGTAAGTTGTAGCAACCGAAACAATCGACCAAATGAACTCGAGAGCAAATGATTCAATGAGCATGGAGACTATCGAGAAATACTGGTTGGAAATTTCCGATTTTCCTAAAGCAGTTACCACACGATTACAACGTCGTAGTTAGGGATAGCACAAGTACAATGCAACCTTAGTGAAACTTACCCATGATTTGGATATGTTTTCTTCCGACTAAAGCAATCCGTGCACCGATGAGTGACGTGACAGTCAGTCCGATGAGCAGTGTCAGGCACTGCGAAACAACACCGAGTGTAATATTTTGTCGAACCGTGAGGATTTGGCGTCCAATGTCATTGGATAGAATCACGAACTCGATTACTGTGTCAAGACTCAAGATCAGTAGTGAGAGCAATTTGAGTCGTCAACGAAAGCGAAACGGACTCGTGGTTCCAAGGATCATCAAAGCGGGGACAATTGTGACGAAGAAATGATACTTTGACGTTCTCCACACAATTGACAAACGCCAGATCTAGCAAGTTTATGCAACTGCTCAGAAGATAAAATCAAAAAGCCGAGAGAACGAAATACCTGAGCACCAAATATTAGAAAATTGATCATTGTGCTAGCGACATAACCCAGCCCAGCAGTTGCCGTATGGCTAAAAGTGTTTACATAGTAGGCCAAACTACCACCAGAAGCAGCAGTGGGATGATCGACCCAGGATAATTGTATGCTCCTAGCATCCACAGCCAGGCCAAGGATATTACATATCATTATTAGCGACATGTAGGAAATTGTGAAGAGGTTCTGCCTTCGTCGCCGTTCATCCTTCGACGGCTCCAGCCATAGGAGACGACAGCAACATAGATATAAGGCGAAGGAGAGGCCAAAGAGGGCGCCCTCAACAGTTGTAACGGTCACCACCGTGGCCCTCGACGCGGCCTGGAGGACTGCGTTACTGGACATAGGGATCAGTTGCGGATAGCTTGCATGTGAATGTCATGTACTCGAGTAGTCGCAATATATGCGAGATGGGACACTCCAGGTGAGAGATAAAGACTCAGGAAGGAAGTTAAGTGATCCCATTTCACCTAGCTCGCTAGACTCTGCAAATATAGTGCGGTGCGATTGTCCTACACGAGTCGGTATCCTTCTATGAGAAATCGGGCAGTTGAGATGTCTACAATGGACAGTAGTCAATCCATTTTGGAGACATTATATTGCATTGAGTGATTGGGGTCGCAGATATTGATAGGTTCAGCGGAGCGTCACTGATGCGATCGGGAAATACGAAGTGAGCACGCTTGAAGTTGGATTTCGAAACGCTCAGGCGCATAGGACTCTTGTTGGCCGGTCTCGCCTGGAGATGTCGTTAAGGAAGTAGGGCAACGGTAAACGAGGAGAGATGAGATGTCTTGTTTCAAGCGCATTCGACGAACAACTTCGAGAAACTCCTGGCCTGGTGTAAAGTTCGACGACTTTGTTGAATTGACCAGGCGGTTCTGAATGTCCGGCACTAGGCAGTGCCCTGAGAACATATAGACCCGATCAAGCAGAGCATTATTCTGGGGCAGCCATTTTCTTCAGACCTCCAGGTGGAAGTATAGTTCGCCTCGTCATCATGGGTAACGTTCTGCAAGGCCAGAAGACGAGATGAAGTCCAGAATGAACGCCATTGTTCCGTTTCAGGACTAGGAACTGGAGAAGCCCCACAGCGCCCTCACAAAATGCCAAGGTAGGGTCGGCAGAAGACACCGCCACGCAAATACGATTGCGGTGATGGCTACGGAAGATTTCCTCATCCCATTCACCCTGTTGATGTGAGAGCGGAGCTTCTCCTTGATCTGTCCAACACAACACACGCGCTCACAAACAACAAGGTCGCTCTGCTTCTTTCCATCATACCCAAAATTTCCAAGCTCACGCTCACTGTCCTTTCGTTCTAAAACATCAAAAATTCATGATTATCACGAGGATATACAACTCCTATACCCTTGGCTCATTCTACGAGTCGTGGTTAGCCATTCTCACGGTCGTATGCCTCGTGCTACTCCTTGCGGAACGATACGTGTCAAAGCAGGAGAAGAATTTACAGGCGAAGGAAAGCGCAGATGATAGACTGGAAAGTCAGCGGGCGCCGGGTGCAGCGGCGGCGTTGAAAGTGTTGGCGAAGAAGTATCTAGTGGTCTATGCGATTGTTATGGGTGAGTTGTGCACTCATTTAAATGATTATCGTCGTGCGGTGTTCGGCCTGTCTTGAAATACGCTAATCGTGTTTTCGGCGCTTGTGGTGTTAATAGGTGCGGATTGGCTACAGGGACCGTATGTGTACTCCCTGTATAGACAGCAGTATGAGTTTCCGGAAAGATGGGTCGCGTTGTTGTTCGTGACGGGGTTCGTGTCAGCTGGAATGGCTGCTCCACTTGTGGGCGTCTGGGCAGACCAGCAGTACGTGATTTTTCCCTCACTAAAGTCGACCTTGACTGATCAAGGTCTTTCCTTCGTGTAGCGGTCGCCGAAAACTATGCTTAGCGTTCTGCATAACATATACACTCGCATGCATCCTCATTCTTATACCATCTCTCCCTATTCTACTTGCGGGACGTCTACTCGGGGGCGTCTCTACGTCTATCTTATTCTCCGCGTTTGAATCATGGTTAATCTCTTCTGCATCATCTATGGGTCTTCCTTCGGGCGATTTGTCGACAATCATGGGNCGCGCGACATTGGTTAATGGATTTGTGGCCACCGCTGCCGGTGTGTTCAGTAATAAGCTCGTTGGAGCAACGGAAAACTTTGCTTCTCCGTTCATTGCGAGTGGGCTCCTGCTTGTGTTGGGTTTCTTCGTCATTAGCGCCTCATGGACGGAGAACTATGGAAGTGGAGGTGGATCTGCGACTTCTGATTTGTGGCAGGTCAAGAGGATGGGACAGGCATGGAGGATGGTTCGTGATGGTGCGTNTTACNNGGTTTTGGCACGTGGNGGANGATANTGACGCTTCGTGTTCCTNGCGNAGATCCTATGCTNTTCATCCTTGGTTTGACGCAGACATGCTTTGAAGGATCCATGTATCTCTTCGTCTTCATTTGGGTTCCATCCCTCCAGGAAGTCACCCGATACGATGGAACTCTTCCCCTAGGATATATCTTCTCGTCGTTCATGGTGTCTATGATGAGCGGGTCTCTTCTTTACACCATGATCGCGACCTACTCCAAAATTAAGGGCATCGACTCATCATTGACGACACATGCGAAGCTCAGCAGCATCGTGTGCGCAGTCAGCGCGTTGTCCTTGGCTTGCAGTATCTCCTCCAGAAACGAGGAAGTGCGATTCTGGGCATTTTGCGCGTTTGAGGCGTGTGTGGGGATGTATTATCCCGTGCAGGGCATGTTGAGGGGAACATTGATTTCAAATGAGCATCGCGCAACAGTGAGTGTTATCAAGGTGTTGGAATAATTTCGGTGCCTATCGCTCATGACTTTATTTACCAGCTTTCGTCTTTGTTCCGCGTGCCATTAAACATCTTCGTGGTGTTTTCGCTTCTTACCGGCGTTTCATCTGCTCGGCAAGCGGTGCTTGCTGGAAGCGCAATCATGCTCGCCTTCTCCTCGCTCATGACCGGAGCTGTGGTTGTCGATCAATCCGATGCTGTGGCGCAGGGGGCAGTCGGAAACGGCAACCGACAGGCCTGAGCCTGTTTCCTTGAATAAAATCAGTTTGCCTATTTCGTCTTTATTTCGGGATTTGGATAGTATCATTATCTCGCTACCCTGCTAGAGATGCTGCTTAGTATACCACCAGTATTAATGGTACATGGAATATAAACTATTTTTGAATTGATACTCGACACTCGATGCTTCAGAATCAGAATCTCTTCGGCTGGCTGCTGGAAGCGTTGAAACCCCGAGTGGCTTTGTCAGCTATTTGATGCACGGGGTGATGGCAAATACGGGCGGCACAGCCTCCCTGAATAGCTCACCTCTCTTGATCCAACAACACCCTTTTCCAGCCACTCCGACCGTATAATAACCCTCACTCTCTTGTGCTCGCTCCTCTGCTCTATCACGCTTCTAACGACTTGCTAATTCCTCGACCGATATCATGGTGCGCCCTGCGACTTTTCTCAAAATTTACTACGGACCAGGAGGCTGATGCGCGGATTAGTCAACCAATTGCAGGAGACGACTCATTCGTGACTTTAAACGTCTCTCGACGGATCCTCCGGGCGGTGTGTCGGGCAGCCCTTGTCCTGATAATATCATGCTATGGAACGCCGTTATATTCGGTCCTGGTGAGTTTCTCGTTTACAAGTGGCATCTCGCGTGCACATCTTGTGATGTCTACGCAAGCCCTCCGGGCATCAACAAACAAATTGACCCCTATTTCTACCTGCAATTTTTTCTGTAGGTGATACACCATTCGAGGACGGAACGTTTAAGCTTCTCCTCACGTTTGACGAATCCTACCCCAACAAACCGCCATCTGTGAAATTCTTGTCAAGAATGTTCCACCCGAACGTATACGCCAACGGCGAACTGTGTCTCGACATTCTGCAAAACAGATGGTCGCCGACGTACGACGTTGCTGCGATTTTGACGAGTATACAGAGTCTGCTGCACGATCCAAACCCAAACAGTCCTGCCAACGCAGAAGCGGCACAGTTGTACCGGGAGAATATGAAGGAGTATGTGAGGCGGGTGAAGGCGACCGTTGAGGAGAGTTGGTTGGATCCGGAGGAGATGCAGAGTGTGGGTGGGAGTGGGAGTGGTGTTTCGTCGGAAACGGCTTCGGCGATGAGCGTGGAAGAAGGCGAGGCGTCGTTTGTTACGTCGCCTGCTCGAGCTTGAGAGGGAGCAAAATTTGGTGGGCTTGGGAGGGATTTACACTCTCGCATCCAGGTCTTATTTCACTTTCGGGTCTCTTTTTGGGGAGTTTATGTGGCGCGATTTGAGGTACACTGATAGACGTTGCTTCAGAATCGCTTTATAGTAAAAGTCTTTCCCTCCCCGTCCCTCATCGGCATGCCTTCATCTTCCTTCTGCGTCAGCCTTCCGTATTCTGGCTCCGGGCTGACGTTTTGTTTATATGTTCTGCACCGCCATCCCATGTGGGGTGGCTGACAGACACACTTGACCTTAGGAGGGCAACATCTCACCTAGTCGCACCTACTAGAACCTGCCCTGTCGTTTCCCGTTTTAGCATTCCTTTTCTTTCCCCGGTCTGATTTTTCTTTTCTTTTCCTCATTTGTCGTTGTCCTGGTTTCCACTACACTTACTCACACCTTAACACCAACCCTGTACTTCCACTGGTTTGCCTTGATCTGTTCTTTCTCTCTCTCTTTCTCTCGATCAGTCTCGTAGGTATCATCTATCGCATCATCCACATTTGTAGTTTTTTCCTCTTTTTTCTTAACTAGCTACTACACCCCATACTTGTACCTCGGTTTTGTGCTGTATCACATATGGACACTTATCATTTCTCTCGTTTATGATTCGCGCGCTGAACTCTCGTAAGGTTGACGTCGTCCTCAATTGACCCTGGAGAACCCATTTTGGGGTGTCGGTGTTTTCCGTGAATTAATTGATCCTTCATCGTTTCCCCTCTTTGACGAATCCCGTTGACTTTGGCTTGACTTGAGCGCTTGAGCACGACTTCGTAGACTCTAGCATCATGATCCGAAAATACTGTGCATGTACGTCACTCCTCACGAAGAACTCAATATCAACACTCTAGGAACACCGAGAACCTCTTTGTCGTGTCGCCATTTGTGAACTTGTGATAATTTCGGTTGCTAGCACTTCGTATCTGGCACGGATCGTGAATGATTCGCGTCAAGTAATAGAACGAGGACACAAAGACTAGTGGCCGCTTTCACTGCCGATCTCTCGCGTGTCGTGTCTTCGGCGGCTCTTTGAACCACTCGTGTCACTAACCCAGTCCTTCTCTCTGCGTTGCAAAACATTCTGCCCTCTCTCTGACTGTCTCCCTCAATTCCGCTGACTGCTGTCTAGGCCCATACTGAAGGTTCCATCATGCCCTCTAAACTTTTCGAACCATTACCACCCTCGTTCATAATCCGACCAGCCTACCAAACACTCGATGGAATCGTTCCACCGCCGACACAAAGAATGACCCAGCCGGTACTCGCCCTCGCACCTTTCGTGGAACCTCCATCAGAAATAGACCTCGTAGAAGGTTACTCGGAAAACTGTTGGGATATCGACCCTGCTCCCGTTCGAAAATATCATGATATTCAGCGAACGGATATATTCGAAATTCCTTTCAAAGAAAACGAAGATGAAGATGGCGAGAAGTGGGATATGGAGCTGTTGATGAAGAATCTTCGTGGGATCACGAGTCAGTTGTTGTTGGGGTTCTTAGGACACGGGAAAGGATGGGAGGATTTTGAGGGGTTTCTGAAGAATGCTGTCGTGTCGAAGGATGGGGGCCTGAGATATAGGGATGGGGAGGGTCGTTGGTCCGGGAGAGAGACCGTTGGGTGTCTCGAAGCCGAAGGAGGTTAGGGAGAGAGAGGCGAGGAGGACACTGTCAACGAGGGAGCAGAAAGAGGAGTATGTGAGGATGTGGATTAGTTGCGATGTGGACTTGTACTTTAAGGAGCTGGAGGACGTAGCGGCTAGGGTGAGAGAGCTGCTTGCGAGGTTTGAAGATGTGGAGATAAATAGAGTGAGGGAGCTTGTCGATAGAGGGGATGACGATGATATTTTGGAATACGGCGTTCGATAAGTGAGTTTCTTATCGTGACCTGCTTACTTATGATAAACAAAAGGCTCATAAAGTGGAAAAAAGGCTCACTATAGGTGCACAGTGTCGCAGAGACGAAGACGAAGCTTGTCGTATAATAACCAAAGTCCCTGAAGGCGACTATTCTAACAAAAATCTCGCTCTGGCATACAACATGGTCTGCTTCATCCACAAATAACGCTACGCGCGAACAAGTGGCAAACAAGAAGACTCCGTCCTTATTCTACGAACAGGACTATTCGCGGACTGTGCAGCCGCGCATGGACCAATGACTCATTGTCTCTGGATGACGGCGTCTGTATTTGCTCCAAGGCGATTTATGGAGCCGTTTGCAGGGTTTCATTTCTGTGGAAGAGATTTGATGAGTATCGAGCGAGGTGGGAACTGGTGGAACCGACGCAGAACGAGTGCGTCGCTGCGGTCGGAGGGTAACATGAAGAGGTGTGGGGGATCTTGTGTTATGCAAAGGAAACCGCTTTATTGTGGAGTGGCTTGTCAGAAAAGGTGAGTCCGACTCATACTGTTGCTCTTTTATTCTGAGTTTTCATAGCGTTCTAGCACTGGAGACGCATAAGCGATGGTGTAGCAGGAGCTGTGACCTAGTAGAGCCTGGTAGGGAGGCTGCTAGTCTATCTGAAGACCTTGCGATGGACATTGCTAGGTCTGTTATCCGGTTGGGACATTGATGTTTTCGAACCATAGTTACGCTATTCTTACATTTATTTTGTCGAGTAGAGATGTCGTTTTGCTTGAAACTAGTGAGATTTCATTCAGCATGTTTAACTAATAATTGAGTGCTTGAGCACATACTCGAGCCCTCTTTCCAAGGCGAATATATGTATCTTTGGGCTACGATCAGGTCAAAAAGAGGATAGAAACCGCACCAGACGAGATATAGTGGCCCCCTGATATTTTTGGCCTCGTATCTTCCCCTTGTCGTTAATCGTACTATTTTGTACCCAACAACCATCCTCTGCTCCGATAAAATCGACGTTGTCCATACAAACTCGAATGGTACGTAAATATTAAATAGCCACAGCGCCGAGGGACGATCTGTGCCCCGGAATCTATCAGAGTCTTAGAGCTCTATTTTAGCTCTTCCACAAATCAGGACAGTTGTACCTCGATATTCTATCACCACTATACTTCATCACCTGGAGCATCACCCGAAATGCGGATGGATTCATGAGTAGTAGTCATTTGCGTAGTTCGCTGGGCGTCTGGGTTCCATTGTAGCGAACTGAGCTTCTCCTCGGTGTCTTTCTCCCATGCTCTGCCAGTGCTGACGCGATACACGACAAGAAGATAGGCGATTATCTAGGGGTATATCGAGATCATTTAACATGACTCAGAAAAGGTAATGAAGAATTCTGCTAACCTGAATTGGGGGTACGAGGTTGGTCACGGCAACATTGACTGCTGGAATTCCAGTGGCATCAGAGAAGCTCGTAGCAATGCTTATCGTCGTCCAAATGAATTCGAGAGCAAATGATTCAACAAGCATGGCGATTATTGAAAAATACTGGTTGGAACTCTCCGATTTTCCTGCAGCATTTGCACGACGATCATCACATTGTAGTTAGCTACAGAAACACAGATAGAATGCACTGCTAGTGCGTAAACGTACCCATGGTTTGGATGTGGGTTCTTCGGACTAAAGCAATCCGTGCGCCGATGAGTGACGTGACAATAAGTCCAGTGAGTATTGTCAGGCCTTGTCGAGCCGTACTGAGATTAGGACCTTGTGAAGAAATGAAGATTTGGTGCCCAATGAGATCGCATATCACCACTATCTCGATTACTAGGTCAAGGTCAGTGTCAGGGATAAGCCAGTCACAAACCAACGTGAGGACGAACCTATGGACCCAAGGAGCGCCAAACTAGGAATCATTATGATGAAGAAATGATATCTTGAGACTCTCCACATAACTGACAAACGCCAGATCTAGTGAGTTCAATAGAAATTCTTAGACAGTGGGACCAAAAAAGCTTGAAAACATAGAGTGAGTCACCTGCATCCCATTTGTTAATAACTCAATCAGCATGGCAACAACATAACCCATGCCAGCAATCCCCGTATGCGAAAAAACATCTAACCAGTAGATCCAACCACCACCAGGAGCAGCTGTGGGATGGTCTACCCAGGATACTTGTACCATTTTGGCATCCACAGCAAGACCAAGAAGGTAACATATTATTATCAGTGACATGTGGGAAAGTGTGAAGAAGTTCTGCCTTCTCCGGCCTTTATCCTTTGACAGCTCCAGCAGTAGAAGACGACAGCAAGTGAGATATAGGGCAAACGAGAGGCCATAGAGGGTGCCCTCAACCGTTGTAAGGGTCACAACCTGTGTCCTTGACAATGCTTGGAGGAGTGTGTTTCTGGTTTCCGCCATGGGAGTTGTTGGGGAAAGATTGTATGCGATACTGTGACATGTACTCGAGTATCACAATATATGTAGGTTGGCCCAACCCTCCAAGCGCCAGGTGATGGCTCAGTAAGGAGGCATAGTGACCTCATTTCACCTTGCTTAACGAAGATTTAGCAATAGTGTAATGGACCTGTGTCCCTTGAACCAATGATTTTCACAGAGATCGAGGCGGCTAGGATAGCTGATAAGGAAGACCAGTGAATACTCAACTCCTCCACACCGCATTGTGAGATTGGCAACTCATAACTTGAAAAGCTCCTCGTGGCAGCTCTAGCGCAAACGGAAAACAAAGACCACTATGGTTGATGTTTGGACCTGAGCTGTTGGAGTAGGGTTCCACCTGGCTAAAGAAAAAAACAAGAGCTGCAGAGCGCGGACTTTTTCCTATCGATGAGGAGCGGTGCTCAAGATGCAGGGTGCCTGCATGTGAGAAGAGATGGCAGGAGTAAGTGTGCAATAGGCGCCCTTGAATGGCCAGCAGCGCCCGAGAACATCAAACCCTGGCTCAACTGCGAAAGACTGTGAAGTGCTTTTCCAGGATTCCGAGCAGAAAGTGTTTAACTAGCGATATCGTGGCCAAAGCCTTCAAGCCTTGTTTGGCACTGATCGGTCCGATGATGGGGGTTGCTTGTTTGCGCAACTCGACTCTCCCGTCACCTTCACCATTGTCCACTTTGTTTCACATCTAGGAGCCTCACTGCGCAAAACGCTAGCCTTCATGCATGTCCCCTTCTCTGTGCGTTCAATCATAGCTCCTTCCAACCTGAATCTGGCCCTGCGACTGCTGACAAGTCGTCACGCAGCCACGCTAGCTATCTTGCGGATACAACTAAATTGTACCGCCGCGCGTTGGTGTTTTCGGACCATCAACATCAAATACTGCGAGCCTTGATCAGATGTAAATCCAAACAGCCACATGAATCTTACCATGCATGAACATCACAAGGATCTCTTCGTGCGGTCGGTCTAGACTGAAGCACCAACCAGCAAGATGCGGGTGCACCCAGCGCTCTATCGAGTATTGAAGACTGATAGCCGGTATCACCGCCCATCTCCCGTGTCGTGTTTTGAGCAACATTCGAGCCACTCATGTCACTATGGCATTTCGGGCCTTCTCACTCTGCTGCTTTTCGTTCTCCTCTCTCTGGCTTTGTCCCTCGACTGCACCGACTGCTGTCTAGGCCTATACCAAAGGTTGTTGCGTAGTTTCATGATAAGTTCTCCACAGTTTTCCATCACCTTTCCCTAATCCCTGATAGTAGCCCATCCTCGAGCATGATGCTATCTGAACATTCTGAATCATTGCCACCCTCGTTCATAATCCGGCCACCAAACACTCGATGGAATCGTTCCGCCGACAGAAAGCTTAACCCAGCCTGTGCTCTGCCTCGCACCTTTCGCAGAGCCTCTATGAGAAACAGACTTCCTAGAAGGTTGCTTGGAAAACAGCTCGGATGTCGTCGCTGCTCTTGTTCGAAATCACCATGATATCCAACGAATGGATATTTCTCAGATTCCTTTCTGAAGACGGTGATGACTGGGGTTATGGATCTGTGAACGAGGAATCTTCGTGGGACGCCGAGTCAGTTGCTATTGGGCTTTTCAGGACATAAAAAAACGATGGGGNGGATTATGAGGGGACCTTGAAGAGGCTGCTGTGTCGAAGGGTGGGGGCTTGAGGTATAGGGATGGGAAGGGTAGTATTGGCCTGGGTGAGAGACCGTTAGGGATTTTGGAGTCGAAGGAGGTTAGGGAGAGGGAAGCGAGGAGGACGCTGTCAGCGAGGGAGCAGAAGGAGGAGTATGTGGGGGCGTGCATTAGTTGCGATGTGGACTTGTACCTTAAGGAACGGGAGGATGTAGTGGTGAGGGTGAGAGGGTTCCTTGCAAAGTTCGAACATGTGGAAATATGTGGAGATGCATAGAGCGAGGGAGGACGCGAATAGAGGAGAGGTTGATGGTATTTTTAAATACGGTGTCCGGTAAGCCAATTTGTTGTCGCCACTCGCTTTCTTATGATGAACAAAATGCTCATTCAAGCGGTGAAAAGGTTCACTCTAGGTGCACAGTGTCGCAGAGACGAAGACAAAGCATATCATATGATAACCACAATCCCTGAAGGCGACCAGTCCAACACAAATTTTGCCGTAGCATACGACATGCTCCGCTCACAAACGCTATGCGCGAACAGGTGGTAAACAACAAAATTCCGCCCTTATTCTACGAATAGAATTATTCGCCGACGCCGATTACACAGCTGCATATGGACCGATGACCCACCCCCCCTGGACGGTGGGTGTTTATTTGCCCCAAATTGACTTGGAACCGTTCGCAGGTCTTGTGAAAGGGATTTAGTAAATATCGAGCGAGGTGGGAGTTGGTGTAACCAATGCAAAGGGAGTACGTTGTTTGTAGGAAGCGGCTGGAGCGTAATATGAAGAGATGTGGGGGATCTTGTGTTATACAAAGGAAACCGCTGTGATGTGGCGCAGTTTGCCAGGAAAGGGTGAGTTTGACTCGTGCTTAGTTGCTCCTTATTCCGAAATTTCACGACGTTCCAGCACTGGAAGACGCATAAGCGATGGTGTAACAAGAACTATGACCCAGCAGATCCAGGTAATGAGGTCACTGGTGAATCTGAGGACCTTGCTATGGACCTTGCTAGGTCTATTACTCAGACAGAACATGGATGTTCTCTGAAGGTAAGTCAACTAATCTAAGATAAAATCTGTATGCGAGCGCGATCGAATCCAACGATCGCTGGGCTTCAAAACACAATCAAGACGTCGACAAAAATACTTTTGGGAAAGGTTTTGAGTTGAAGCGGGATGGTTNGAGAGAGAGATGAAGAAGAGAGAGAGAGAGAAGAGTTAGAGAGAGAGAAAAAAATAGAGACTCGAAATCGGACTTGTTCTGTTCTAGAGAGATGGGATGTAAATTCGATCCCTCTAGCTACATACATAGAGGCTTTTATACTATGAAACCGGCAAAAAAGTGACCGAAATAAAACAAATTTTTGAGATAGAAATCCAAAGATGATACTAGATGAGAAAGAAACCTATCATACTGATTCATATCTGACTAAAGGTGAATACTCAAGTGAAAATGGAGAAGAAAAACATATCCGAATGTCCGAGCTATAGCCTTGGACTGTGCACTTCGGGAGGGACTCGAGTGTCCGAAGCGGTTGGTAGATTTTGATTAGTGACCACGGGCGCTCCGATTTTGGTGGTCCGTCGTGATCTTTGATTAGTGACCGATGGCATCGAGTGCGAGTTCCGCGAGCACCCGAACGGCCATCTCCACATTCTCGGATCTTAGTTACCTCATTTTTGAGATTTATTTTCGTTGAATAGATATGTCGTTTGCCTTAACACTGACTTGGATTTCATCGAGCATGTTTGAGTACAGCATTGAATATGAGTCCTTTCTTAAGTCAAATATATGTGTCCCAGAGGTTACGCTACAAGATTGTTCGGACCGTGGGCCGTTAGCGAACGTTGAACGCTGATCACCTTTATCGTCCTACTATGTGTAGAAATCATATCAAACAGCCGAAGGGCGGTTAACTAGTATGTGATAAACTGGATTGTTTCCGGTTCGTAGATCCCAATGACTTGAGAGCATCCAATACACTATTCACTGTCGCATGAAATTTACACTCTCATTCCATGAGACTTGAGCCTTGGAGAGCTACTGGTTAATTAGGATCAACGCCAAGTCAGTCGCACCTTCCCTTTGTCATTAGCCGCAGCATTTTAGTACACATCACCGACTCCAATAAGATCGACATTGTCAATGCAAACGTGAATTCTCCATAAATATTAAATAGCGCCAGCACCAAAGGACGACCTGTAGGTCCCGCTCTACCAGGGCCCACTTTCAGCTCTTCCACAGAGCGATACATTTGCACCGTAACTTGTTATCATTACTATACTTCGGCAACCGGAGCATCACCCGAAATACGGGTGGATGCTTGAGTAGTGGTCAGCTGTGTAGTTTGCTGGGCATCTCGGTTCCATTGTAATGAGCTGAGCTTCTCCTCAGTGTCTTTCTCCCATGCTCTACCCGTACTGACTCGATACACCACGAGAAGGTAGGAAATTATCTAGGGATATATTCAAATTAGTTTACATGACTTGAGGCAGTTAATGGAGAATTCTGCTAACCTGAATTGAGGGTAGGAGGTTTACCAAAGCAACACTGACTGCTGAAGTTCGAATGTCATCAGAGAAAGTTGTAGCAATGCCTATCGTCGTCCAAATGAGTTCAAGAGCAAATGATTCAACAAGCATAGTGATTATCGAGAAATACTGGTTGGAACTCTCTGATTTTCCTGCAGCATTTACACAACCATCACCGCATTGCAATTAGTTATGAAAACATAGATATAGTGCACTACTAGTGCATAAACATACCCATGGTTTGAATGTGGGTTTTTCGGACTAAAGCAATCCGTGCACTGATGAGTGATGTGACAATAAGCCCAGTGAGTACTGTCAGGCCATTTTGAGCCGTAGTGAGCTTAGGACCTTGTGAAGCGGTGAAGATTTTGTGCCCAATGAGATCGCATATCACCAGTATCTTGATTACTAGGTCAAGGTCAGTGTCAGGTATAAGCCAGCCACAAACCAACGTGAGGGCAAACCTATGGACCCAAGGAGCGCCAAACTAGGAAACATTATGATGAAGAAATGATATCTTGAGACTCTCCACATAATCGACAAACGCCAGATCTAGTGAGTTCAATAGCAATCTCTTAGACAGTGGGACCACGAAAGCTTGAAAACATAGAATGAGTCACCTGCATCCCATTTGTTAATAATTCAATCAGCGTAGCGACGACGTAACCCGTGCCGGAGATTGCCGTATGTATAAAAATATCTACATAGTAGAACCAATTACCAACAGGAGCAGCTGTGGGATGGTCAACCCAGGATACTTGTACCATTCTGGCATCCACAGCAAGACCAAGAAGGTAACATATCATTATCAGCGACATGTGAGAAAGTGTGAAGAGGTTCTGCCGTCTCCGGCCTTGATCCTCTGGCAGCTCCCGCAGTAGAAGACGACAGCAAGTGAGATATAAGGCAAGCGAGAGGCCATAGAGAGTGCCCTCAACCGTTGTAAGGGTCACAACAATGGTTCTCGACAATGCTTGGTGGAGTGCGTTTCTGGTTTCGGCCATGGGAGTTGTTTGCAGATAGCTTGCGTGTGACACTATTACATGTACTGAGCCATTCAACGCAATATATGCAGGTTGAGACCCTCCGAGCGTTAGACAAAAGTTCAGGAAGGAGGTTTAGGGACCTCGTTTCACGTTCTGTTATGCAAGAATCTGCTAATAGCATAACGATGTGTCACTTGGACCGTTGATTTCCACGGGGACCGAGCCGGCAGCTGGGATAGTCATAAGGAAGACAAATGAATACTCAACTCTCCTGAACCGCATCGGGAAATTGACACCTCATAACTTGAAAAGTTCCCCGTGGTGGCTCAGGCGCCATCGGACAACAAAGGCCATGTCAACTATTCTGTATCTGGTTTGTTCATGTGGGCCCCACCTGGCTAAAGCAGCATATGACAAGAACTGCCGAGCACTCACTATTTCCTGTTGATGAGAAGCATTGTTGAAGTCGCAAGGCGCCTGCAATTGAGAAGAGATAGAAGTAGTTATCGCCAGTCACTTCAAGCACGTATTAGGCACCCTTGGTTGGCCAGAGAACATCAAAACCTGATTCAACTGAGGAGTACAATTCTAGGCATCTGAGCAGAAAGATGTGTCATCTCGTCTCAATGTCTTGAGGAGGGATCAGATCCCCTTGTTCCCACTCAACGCTAGTATTTGCTCAGGAAGTTGAACCTGGCTTTTGCTATCACTGAGTGTGACCCCGAAACATCCATCGGGACCCGTCCTCGACCGTGTTTTTGGCTGGGCAAGAATTCAACAGTATGCTTCAATGGTATGTCATGATGGAGCTCTTAAGAGACAATATCGGTGCCGAAGCCTCCGAGCCTTATTTGGCATCACTGATCAGCCCGACGTGGGATGTGAGCATGGGGCCCATCACAGCCATGACCCAATCAGTAGGGCGCTTGCCGTAACTCGTAATGGACTGGCTCAATGGACGATCCAGGCACCAAATCGGTGACAAAATCTTAACGCTCCCTGTCACCTTTACCATCGTCCACCTTGTTTCATAGCTACGCCCCTCCTTGCACAAACGTTGGCCTTATACTCGTCCTCATCTCTGCGCGTTCCATTGTAACTCTTTGCGACATAAATATGGTCCTCTGAGCACTCGATGGTGGTCACACTAGCCGGTTCGCAGAGCTATTACATTTCACTGTGTGTTGTCGTTTTGGGACTATCTAGTTTCAACCAACATGAGTAACTGATATCTCCGTGTAGCCAGCCTAGACTGAAGGGCACCCTCGCGCCAGCCACACGCCCAATGCTCTGATAACCAGTCTCCTTGCCCATCTCCCGTGTCGCGTCTTGAGCCGCCCTCTGAGCCACTCAGGTTGCAATTTCGGGCCTTTTAGCCCTGTTACATTCCAGTTCTCCTTCCCTGCACTCTTGTCCCCTAGCTTTGCTGGCCGCTGTCTAGCTGTTGCTCAACTCAAACTGGAGGTCGTCGCGTACTTTGTGCGTGAGTACTTCATTGTATTCCATTCCCTCCTTCTGAACTCTTTGTGGTAGCAGTCTGCTAACCGTTGTCCACCATGCCCTCTCAAAAACGCTCTGAAATATTCCCACTCTCATTCATAACCCGGCTCATCTGCCGAGCACTCAATGAAATCACTCCACCACCGGCACAAAGATTAGCGCAGCTGATACTCTCCCTCGCACCTTTTGTCGTAGAAGGTCACTCAAAAGACAGTTGAGAGATTGACCCTGCTCTAATCAGAAATGCCATGATAACCAATGAATAGGTATGCCTCGAATTTCTATCGAAGAAGGCGAGGATGGTGAAGATTAGGATATGAGAAACCGTCAAGGGCATCAAAGTCAAAGGTGATAAGAGATCATATGGACGCGACGAGGAACCTTTCTGTGAGATGGTGAGAGGCTAGGGCTGAGGTTGATGATATTTTGGAGTACGGTGTTATTGCGGTTTTATTATGATTTATCATGAACGGACTAACCCAATAAACAGTGCAAAGGCCTCACTATAGATGTAAGGTGTCGTAGAGTCGAAGACAAAGCAGTCCATATAATGACCACAACCCCCGAAGCCAACTACTCCACCAAAAATCTCGGTATAGCCTACAGCATCCGCAAGTGACGCTACGCAGAAACAGGTGGTATACGAGCAGATTGCGCACTTGTTACGAACGACCTTATTTGTAGACTGCACAGCGGCTTGTGGACCGACGTCCCCTCGTCTCCAGATGATGGCCTGCTTCTTTGCTGTAAGTCATATAAAATCGTTCGTAGATTCTCAATGTAATGGAATTATGGAAGATACTCTGATTTTATGGCGACCAGGTTATGTGTATTGCTCGTTATGCTTGAGTGTTTGAACACACGTTGAATGAGATGGATTGCGAACAGTATGCCGGACGAAGGTGATATCCTGAAATATGCTGTTTTGTGAGTCGTCTACTCGCTTTCGAACATCGTGATTGATATATCGACTAATTGAATTTATTCTCCTTTCCGCTTGCGAATTAAGCCTCGCTACTGCTACTAAGCGTGACAATGATCAACGCTATACTTGAGCCTCTAGAGCCTCGCCCAAAATAAGGATGGACTCTCGAGTAGTTGTTTGTTGCGTCGTCTGTTGCGCGTCCCTGTTCCATTGCAAAGAGGTGAGTTTCTCCTCCGTGTCTTTGTCCCATGCTCGTCCGGTGCTGACTCGATACACAACAAGAAGATAAGCAATTATCTGCCGAGAAGTTCGATTCAGTTGATATGCTTTCGAACAGCGTAGCAAGTTGAGCTCACCTGAATACAGGGTAAGAGGCTGGCAAAAGCGATATTGACCGACCTCGGTCCACTGCCCTCAGAGAAACTTGTGGCGATTGAGATAGCCGTCCATATGAATACGAGAGCAAATGATTCTACAAGCATAGATATTATTGAGAGATACTGATCAGAAATGTCCGATTTTCCTGTAGCAGTTACGCGATGATCACAACATTGGGATCAGTTATGGAAGCATGAATACGGTGGGCCGCTAGTTCCTCGACTTACCCATAGTCCGAATATGGTTTCTCCGAACTAAAGCAATACGTGCACCGATAAGTGACGTGACAATCAGTCCAGTGAGTAGTGTCAGGCCCTGCTGAACATCCGAACCGATCACAACAGCCCGTCGACCCTTGAGGACTTGGCCGCCACTTATATCATAAATGTTTAATGTCTGGATCACTGGATCAAGATCAGCAACGAGAACATTTTGGCTGTAGACCAAGGCGAGAGCGAACCTGTGGAGCTAAGGAGCACCAAACTGGTGACTATTGTGATGAAGAAATGATATCTCGAAGGTCTCCACATTATCGACAACCGCCAAATCTGGTGAAATCAACAGCAAGAACTTAGAACAGGTGATCAGAAAAGCTAAGAAATATAGAGCGAGGTACCTGTATGACAAATGTCAAGAAATGGAGCACTGCGCCAATGGCATAACCCATGGTAGCAGTTGCCGTGCGTGCAAAAGTAGACGTATAGTAAATCAGACCACCACCAGGAGCAGCAGAGGGATGGTCGACCCAGGATACCTGGATGCTTCTAGTGTCCACAACAAGGCCAAGAAGGCCTAGTATCATGATCAGCGACATATAAAAAGCTGTAAAGAGGTTCCGCCTTCTACAGCATTTATCCTTCAACAGCTCTAGCAGCAGAAGACGGCTACAAGAGAGATATAAGGCAAAGGAGAGACCATAAAGGGTACCCTCAACCGTTGTAAGGGTCGCAACACTGGCCCTTGAAAGTTCTTGGAGGATAGCAGTAGTCTTGCTGGGCTCGGTCATGGACACCGTTTGCCGATAGATTCGTATGTGATATGCCATGCATTCGAGGGATCACAATATATATGAGATGCCAGGTCTCTCCAAGGACGAGATAGCGAATTCAACGCAATCAGAAAATCAGAAAGAATCCGTTTGACTATCCGATTTGAGCTCTTGAAGCAGGACACTAGTCAATCAAAACATCAGTCTGATTCGAGCAGCATCGTTGAAGCCGCAGTGTGCCTGCTGACGAGAATAGACAAAATGAATCGTTTTAGTCAATAACCTCGTTCAAACTCAAACATACCGAGCCGCTTGAATGCATAGGAGCATTCCCGAGTGTACCGAGCCCAGTGATCAAGCGGCGGGGAGATGGTTGGTTGAACGTTTCAGTTTGCCATCATTGAGTACTGGACATTGAGGAGCTGCCGTCTTCGTTCGTTTGATTGCCATTGGCTTCACAGACTCGGATTATTTGATTCCCCAAGGACCAATTGTCCCGCTTTCTGATTTGAAATATTCAATGAAATTTACCGCGCGTGGTCTTCCTGCGAAAACTTTCAATTGGAGTGAAGGTGAGTGATTAACTGTGGTCCAGCATTCTCATCCCAATTCTCCTGACAATCGCACGACTCCTACCATTAAGCATTAGGAAAGACTGATACCCGACTTCCTCGTATAACCAGGCTATCACTGACTAAACGGCACCCTCGCCCAACCATCAAGAAATCATTGTCACGGCCAGCGCTATTTTAGGTCCTTTTCCTTCCTTCTAGTTCCCATCAGGAATGGAAGTTGAGGACTGCTTTACGCCAGAATCCGGGTCCTAGGACGTATGGATGGGCCCAATTGAGCAATACCATGAGATACAAAAGGAGAATATTGAAACGTCTTTTCACTCGGATGGGAAACAGACCAAGGCGTTTTAGACCTAACTTTCGAAA
>JANIEX010000218.1:0-45410 GCA_027627405.1 Leucocoprinus birnbaumii
CCCCCGAAGGCCTCATCCCCCTCGAATCCTACACCTCACTCCAATCCACCCTCTCCACCCTCCAATCCCAACTCTCACAGAAAGAAAANCGCCTCCTGCGGCTCACGCAAGTNTTCCACTCCAAAGCCACCGAGTTCCGCGAAGCCATCGCNTCNATCCTCGGCGTCAAGCTCGCGTTTTACCCGAACGGACAGGTGCGGGTCACCAGCGTGTTCGATCTGAACGCGAGCTTCGTGTTTCAGCCTGCGGGGAAGGGCGAGGGGATGAAGATGCAGCTGGTCGCGCAGGGCGAGGGCGGGCCCCAGGATTTGCCGAGTTTGATGGGGTATTGGATTGAGAGGGAGCAGTGTCCGCCCGGGTTTGTCGCGAGTGTTACGTTGGAGTGTTATGAGAATGCGAAGAGGGAGAGGGAGAGGGAGAAGGGTGCGGTGGAGTAGGTAGTGTAGTTGAGTGTTGTTTTACGCGTTGGTTTATTGTTTTTTCTGGGATGAAGGTGGAGANCGTGAGTTATGCGTGTTGTTTCGAAGATGGACGAATGCTTCAACATGATGAAAGATGGACGTCTTGGATCGTGTAAAGGTTGCGCTCGCATGTGCGTGTGCTACTGCTGTGTTCCTCGGGCGGAATCCTGAAGTTCGCTGTCTGTTCATAGCGAGTCTTACTATTGCGACGCGATATAACGCTTTTCTGCATTGAGGAACTCGAACTGTCGGTGCTTCTCGCTCAAGGCTAATCGCCGACTTCGACTTCTCATACCGAATCACCAGGCAAGCATTCGGTAAAAACACGTTCTGTACGATGACGACTGGGAACAAATGTCTTTTCTTGGTGAGACGTTAAGCTCATTCGTGCGTTTAATCGACGTTTTGGGCAGTTATACCTGACCTGGCCTTGAGAGCGCGAAAACTCTTGCTGATCGAGGCTGTAAGTCTAACTTCCAATCACCTACTTCAACTATTAACTTGTGTATCCAGTTTCAATTTGACGCGTAGTCGAGTACGCGGCCTTGGCTCTACGCAGACACACTCCTGTCAGGGAATATACCGGGTGGGCATGAGCCGAAATGTCGTATGTCAGCTAGACAATGCATGTCGTACCCGGTTTTTTCGCTCAAGTTATCTAGGCCAAAACATGATTCGTGGCTACACTTAAAGGCGATCTGCCTCCTATATAACAAAATCCCCCTAATTCCTAGAAATGGGTGTAATACACGCTCTTCTGCTAGGTGTATCCCGATCACATTCGTGGTAGCTGTCGGGATTTTGATATACGTGAAATATGTCGCCTTGAGCCTTTCATTGCGAGTGGCCTCCTTTTCATCGAATGGGCATTCGTGCTCGAAGTCACTTGATGCCCGNNTAGCTTCTACTNCCTCTTGCGTNNTAACTGNGNTTNTNNAAACNAANNNTGNCATCTACTCNCTCCANNNTACATCCNNCNTGGANNNGTCGATACTTCTANAGNNNACAGCTTCAGCGNNCTTGATGCTCCTNACTACAGNCGAGGATTCNGCTTTGTTACNNAANTNNCCGGCCAAGTGNCNCGTGAAAGTGGAGTTGGTACCAAGNGCCATGCTGTATGTCTGAGTACANCAACTTACCCTTAGACATCGANTTGCTATGCCATTTGACGACCTCACNCGCNCCCTCCTCCAACAATACACACAAACCCCACCTCGTTTCGCGTCTGATTGGGGCGGTCCTTGGAACANCATCCTNGTTACTCTTTTCCCTCAAACCGAGGGTTACATCATAACACCGCAGCGNCCCACGNTGGANGGCGAAGGTCGCGCTTCTGACCACCTCGTAATAGAGGTAGCCAAACTGTCAGCCTCTAACCGCCTCCTGTCGCTCAGAACTGNGCTAATCGTCGAGATCAAGAACACCNANNNTTGGGNTGCTGGGATCNCCGACCTCATGAAAGANATNCGCGTTCGGGCNGATGANTNGTTCGNTNGCTCAGNNGTGGCAAAGGTGTANTGGATAGCAGTTATTGGGCCNCATTGGACGTATGGTGAAAGGGAGGAGTATCGCGAAGANNATGTGACNCCTTCTATNGAGTGGCATCATGAGACTCACGATGAGGCNTCATATGANGATNTTCAAGANCTGAAGNGCCTTATTGCTGGCATGTAGAAAAAAAGTCNGGATTGTTAAAGGNGTTTNTTCCTCNNTGTATTCACAGGCGTTGTGATTCTCGCNCTGTGATATACTCGTTCTAATATATATGAATACTCNTGATTGAATTGTTCGAGNATACATTGCGTAAACATATNGAGACATCTTCGTAGGAGGGTTTANGTAGTANTGAGGTGGGCCGCGAAGCGCAATTTCACCCGTAAACANCGATTCCTGTACGTACGAAGTCAGCGATGGGATGGTATTCTCTTACGGTTCACAGTCNTCAGACATCAAGGAGNAGCACAANCTTTTGNNANNNCCTNCTACNAAAACCTCCATACTCCCGCTGCCTNNAGAACAATCNTTTTTCCGCTAAGCGCTGGGNCAGCCTGGGTAACGAAATACAGAGAAACTTGCCCGCAACTGGACCGACCGCTCACGCTGTTCAGGATGTGATCAAGAAGCAGGGTCTGGTATGCAGCTTGAAGATAGGGTAACCATCTNTGGGNTTTCATGACATCAGTTGAACTACGCGTGGTGCATACCAGAGGTATCGGGGTGGCGTAGTATCCACTACAAGACAGGCCTNTCTCAGGGCATGATTTCGAGTTTGAGAAAGTCGCGCATNTCGGAGATNGTGTCAAGCCAAGNGCCAAGGTTTAGTACTTAGGGCCATGAGGAGTGTGCTCGATTATNCGGGGCAACACCTCTAGCNGACATAACCGTACCTTCCATTCCCGNGTATGAATCTAGGAAAGTGACGGTTATTCCTAGGGCGCTGAACGAACCAATGAGCTCCTCGGTAAGGTCNGGAGAAAAGGTTTTGTCGCTCTCAAGCCCATCAAGCAACATGCATGACCCGGTANGTGNNNTATTGCGTTGTAACAGCTTCGGATTGGAGTATTAGTCTCAGAGCTCCCACACAATTCAAGGTCTTCTGTTTTCAAGCCGTGTGACGGTATATTCAGCACCCTCCCCATGATCCGTCTTGTAGTTCACAGGTTCTATCATAGATTAATATCTCGGCTATCAACCTTAATTATGGAAGAACAGGAAGTCGACCTTANCTCTGTCTTCTTTTCCCATGGATGATAAGATTCGAACGGCGGGCATTGACGGAATTGTCTCTAGGCTTTGAATTGAGCGAGATCAAAAATAACTGAAATGGTCAGGAGAAGACCCACATGAGCGCGTTCTCTGAAATGTTATGAGCTTTCGTCGATATAATTGTCCCCCAATTATTCTCAGGATGAAAGACTGACCAGATGTACCGTCGGTTAGGAACCGATTATAACTCAAACAAAAAATGTGACATCTCCTCACCTCACACTCATTGAGGCTAACTACGTAGTCGATTTACCTAGGTTTAAACACCCACAGCGACTGGAAGGTCTTCAACAATTCGCATTATCGTTGGCTTGAGAGGCTAATTGTAAAGGAGAGATACAGCCTACATTGACTCGGATGTACATTTCACTTACATTTGAGTGTCGCTAGTTGTAAAAAACCGCAGCTCCTTCGTGATCACGACTTCTTCTCATGCTCATCATTACTTCGCCCCGCTTTCGCGTGGCACATATTGCTTCTCATGAGGTCGCATTCTGAATGTTTTGAGATACTACCCTTGAGAGTTGCCTAGTATCCTTCCCTGGCTGNATGAGATCAATNGTTTGAAGTCCGATATAGATATAATCGGGGAAGATGAACATTGCTCATGGACTTATTCGACCCACGACGCCCTATTGCCGTCAAAGCCAGCGATCGNAGCAGGTGCTAACTCCTTTNAGGGCTTGTTTTGTACGTATTCTCAAAGTCCGACAAAATCATTTTCCAGATCTAATAGATGTGCAATAGCCCTGGGATCAGAACAATNGTGTGATGGCCCATGTTCAAAACTCCAGCTTGCATTTACACGGAAAATATGCTCGTAATTGTGTCCTGATATGGGAAGCTCAGNCCCGGGTNGTTTGNTACCTTANTCAGATGNGGCTTATGGGAANAATAGGAAGCTTCTCAGTACAGTAGGTCATCGGTTAGAAAAGCAGTTCTGAATTAAGGGTCTATCCATGCTGCGTAGGCACCGTGGGAGTTAGCGAGACCAAGTACGGTGCAGTAACTGAGGGAAAAGCAGCACATTAGCATTGATACCGCACCACGATGCCTCTCAAGAGCTCCTACAGGGTGCCTACTCACTTNGCACACGCAGTGACAGCCTGCATTCTCGCGTGTCTCTCCCTCAGCATAATCGAACTACTGGGGAGTCTCAAAAGTATGACACCACTGGTGGCTCTGCGAGCTGACAGTTACTCACTTCATTGCNATAGCTTCCCCAGNTGTGCCGCATGAGAGCGCNTACCGGCAGTTTATTCAGCTGCCTACTGTGGCTCTGAAGGTTGTTGATGAGCCTGACCGTTTTGGCNTATATGACGACCTTGACTGGGCGTCAACCTCTCCACTCGGACACGGATTTGTGAAATTCGACAGTGACTACCACGTCGTGTCGATGTATCACCAAATCCACTGTCTGAATAGCCTCAGGCAATATTTCAAAGCAGGAACAAANGTCTCTATTTCAGAACACAATGCCCNGCACGTGGAGCATTGCCTGTCTTATCTTAGGCAAATGATGCTTTGTGCTGCAGATACCACCCTGGAGCCTGCGTTCTCAGCTGTAGATGAGGCTGGACATGCGACAAAAGCTGCATACGGAGGGGGAGTCGTGCACAAATGTCGTGACTGGGTGAGAGCTCGTGAGTTTGTGGAGGATAACTACCGTATGTGGAAATCCGAGGCAGCTTCTGTTAAGCATCGGAGGTGACACTTCGAGTTTGAGTGGTAGCTTTACTAGATCATTTCAGAGACACCCATTGTATCAGATTTCCTCTCCCGTCATCTCGTCCGCGTGCCAGTCCCATTGACAAATATCGCCAGGCATACAACGCCGCTAAGCTAATGCGAAGTTCCCACACAACTAGAAGAATTCCGTCCACTTGGCATCTGATCATGCTATGTAGTACATTCGTTACATATTTGATGATTTGTCTCGTCGCAGGAGTATCATGAGGATAAAAATATGTGTATATTCACTCCAGGAAGCATCACACTGAAAATGATTNGAGGTAAGGGCCACGGAGAATCCACAAGAAGCGGAAGTAAGAAATTTCCCAGGCCTGACATTGAACGAACCAGCTGTGGTTTTAAACTGATGATGCGTTTTGGACTACCCTATTGAGCTTAAAAGTGACACTTCCAACAATACCGCGGACATAATTCCGAAGTGAAGCAGCATCAGTCATTAAATCAGCTTACTATCCGCGCCCAGCCAGACAAAGATCTCGCGTAAACTAGTAATTTAATCGATGTCCTAGTATGCAGAATCCACGTTCTCAGTACTATGGTTGGCTGGATTGTCAAGTTAACATTAAGAATAGAGACTTCGAGCAATAAATGAGCTTACAACGCTACCCATGGACGTGATCGTGGTCATGAGTGAGACCGCTATGCCCATGATGCGGAGTCTTTGCACTCTGCTCGAACCTTCTGTTTGAGAGTCCGACATACAGGTCGGGCTGGGAAAGATCAAGCACATTAACTTGACCCTCTCTGGTCCAGCTACGAGAGAGAAGAATTGTGTTTGCCAGAGAAAGGGCAAGAGTAAGGAAAATGACGAAGTAAGCAGTTAAGATGCTCCACCGAGGGAGTTCAAAATGCTGATAGAGGAGGTCATGGGTCGAAGAAGACCTGCCCTTCCTCGAGATAGAGCTCTCCTTGGAGGGTATATCACTTTCCTCAAGTGATGTTGGGATTGGAACGTATTCTGTCCTGAGCATTTCTAGTGAAGAACTGCAATGATGGAGGTAGTATTTATCCTACAATACATGGAGTCACTGCGATCATTATTACATGGCGAGATTCCGCTATCTGTTGTTTGTCCTATTGGGGATAGATCCTTGTTTGAATATAATTATTGACTATGGGTAATGCATGTAATCTTTTAGTTTACAGGAAAGTACGTATGAGTGGTGCTTCGAAAAAATTACATTCGCTTTCCAACAGACTCGGAATTCTTCTGATACCAAATACAAGGTGGGTCATCTCCCACACACTCATCATTCTCAGATACAGGAAGCANCGGGATACTATTCCAGAAGTACAAATTCAGCTACGTTGAGCTCAGTCTGCTTCCTAGTACTAGAGCTCTCCCTCACCTGCGCATTCGCTACAATGCAGTTCAAGATGACCTCTATGATCTATCTATTATCAACCATCATCGCTATCAAGGCTGTGCCAGGTAATCTTGGTTTATATCATCATCAAGGAATTTTTTTCTGAATCAAGTATAGTTGAGAATCAAGGGGCTGAGCCAGTCGCGTGCGTTGACACAGACGACAGCGACGTAGCTGGTGGATCCCTTGCAATCTGTATATGACCAAAGGTAGATATTTGATAATTTCCTGTGCATTCCGTAAGAACGCTGTCTGACTGATCCTCTTTGCATAGAATTCAATTTGCCCAGTCGCGACAATCGAGAAGTCGATGTGATTAAGCTATGCACAATCAGTCTTTACGCACATGAATGAACTGTTTATCTCCTTTACACTCTTGAATATGATGCTCCTTTCGAGAAACATCTCTGTATAAAAACCAACTATGAATCCGCGAGCCGTCGCAGAAGAAAANCTTGGGATTTTGTGATGCGACCCATGCTAACTTCGATTTACAACCCAAAAGTATATCGAAATCCAGATCCCGATTATTAGTATTTGAGGCGCAAGTTTCTCTACGCCCCTCTCTGATAGAGGGTAGGGAGACATGATAAATCGTGGATGCGTAGTAAACAACGGAATGATCTAGAGTCCCTCTATGCTGACATAGCCACCGTGAGCCTGAGAAATAGTGTGATTAGGCATGGTGAGATAAATAAAAGAGAACTTGTATTTTAGGTGATATTGCTCCATGATGACTCTAAGAAGCTCCTACTGGGTGCCCGCTCATCTAGCATACGCAGCCGCAGCTTGTGTTCTCTGTGTGTTTCTTTCTCAGCCTTACAAGGGTATTGGGGAATTTCAAAGGTACGACACCACTGGAAGCTGTGTTAACCAGCAGTCACTCACTTCATCGCGATAGCTTCCCTGGATGTACCACATGAGAACGTGTACCGGCAGTTCATTCAGCTGCCTACTGTGGCTTTGGAGGTCGTTGAGGAGCATAACCGTTTCGGTTTGCATGACGACCTTGACTGGGCATCAACGACCCCACTCGGACATGGATTCGTGAAGTTCGACAGTGATTACTATATCATGTCGATGTACCACCAGATTCATTGTCTGAATAGCTTCAGACGATATTTCAAAGCAGGAACGAACGTCTCTACGTCACAGCACAATGCCCGGCATGTGGAACATTGCCTGTCTTACCTTAGGCAGATGATCCTTTGTGCCGCAGATACTACTTTGGAGCCAGCATACTCTACCATTAGTAAAACTGGACCAGGAGTAAAGTCTTCTAATGGTGTAAGTGTAGGTGCGGGGGTTGTGCATGAGTGTCGTGACTGGGTAGTCGCTCGTGAGTTTGCGGAGGATAATTACCAGACTTGGAAAGTGGAAGCATCCGGTTTTGCTGCATCGGAGATGATTGCGGGTGATGTTTGAATAGTCGCTTGTGATTGTCCCACAATAACTCAGTGATTCTTTAGTGGTTCTTTGAGAATTAGCTCAGATTTCTACCGCTGTATTTGACCCTGCTCGATTGCTGCTTCCACCAATGCTCCGGCTTATGTGCATTATGGATGGTGTCATCGTCAACTGTTAAGAAGAGGTCCCTCTAATCAGATTACAGTCATCTACACTGAAAAGAAAGGCCATCGAAGCCGAGCTGTTAAGAGGACAGTCTGACATTATAACACCGCAGATGTCAGCTGCGGTGATTATCATCGAAGCTGGCTTTCTCAAGCGGCCGTTTGTCAGGAAGCTCAGATGCAGCAGATGAAACCGAAATGTAGTGCATTCACCACATGCAACCTGTTTTAGGACGAAAGTGTAAAATTCAGATGCTGTGTGTAGTACGTTTATCTTCGGATGAGATTCCCTGCGATCTGATAGCCATGTATATTAGAAGGAACACAGTGATTGCCAGAATATCGGTTGTAGCGATATACTGCATCGGGCGCTGGAGCTTACCACCATATGGTCTCAACGGCTTCTTCGCGGTATCAGTTGGATGCCGAGTCATAGAATTCCCTACATAACACGAACCACGGCAAGATTACATTATGTTGATGACTGCTAGGCTGGCCTTTCCAGATCGTGGGAATCTATCGATTCAGTTGAACTGATGGAATCACAATCCACCTCTTTGACACTCTCCCACATTTTTTAAGGCGTCTGTGAAGACTCAAAACCCCGACGATGAAACAGTCCATAGTCTATCGTCTAATCCAGAACACCTAGGTGAGCATGTCCCTGCCCGAGCAACTGTGACTCCATTGTCTTATCCCCTGTATCCCAAGCCCATACTCGGTGACTATGTCCGACCTTCGCCCTACAGAAGGAGCCATCGACTTCAACTTCAACGGAGAGAAATTCCAGACCTACTACAAAGTCTTTGGAAGCATTTCAGATCGCGTCAAGGACCCCTTGATAGCCTTACATGGCGGTCCAGGCCTGGTTCACGAGAACCTTCTATACCATTCGGACCTAGCCGTAAAGCATAACATACCTGTCATTCTATACGACCAACTCGGGAACGGCAAGTCCACTCACTTAAAGGACAAACCTAAGGATTTCTGGAATATTGCTCTTTTCGTCGAGGAGCTAGAGAACTTAGTCAGACATTTCGACATTCAAGCCGGTTTTAATATTCTCGGTCACTCATGGGGCGGGATTTTGGGGGCCGAGTTCGAAGTTCGCAAGCAGCTCCCAGGACTCAAACACCTTATCCTTACCAACTCCCTCGCTTCTTTCGGCCTATGGACACAATCGGTTGTACAACTACTTCAGGAGTTTCCGGAGGAGGTGAAGCAGGGTGTGCTTGGGGGAATGAGCGATCCTCCCAGGTATCGTGCCGCGCTGAAGAAATTCCACGCTGTTCATGGATGTATAGTGAAGCCGCAACCTTATGAATTTACGTACACCTTAGACCAGGTCTTTGGTGAGGATGGCGATCCTACGGTCGCCGGCGCAAAGTACGTCATCTGTGTTCGACGATTTAATATCATGCTGAATTGGGATAGTATCCTGCAGGAATGGTCGATTATCGACCGATTGCACCTCGTTCGTGCCCCAACACTGGTTATCAATGGTCGCAAGGACATAGCGCAGGATTTCGTGGTGCAGCCCTTCTTCGACAAGATCCAACGAGTGAAATGGGTGACGTTGGAGAACTCGAGTCACACGCCCTTTTTTGAGGAGCGGGATAGATACATGGACTTGGTTGCAAATTTCCTGCAGTCATAAACGCCGCTATCGGTAGTTTTGAGTTCTTGTGTCGATTTAGAAATATGAATGACCATATAAATCTACCATACTGTTTGCTGCTCGGAACATTGACTCGTATCCGAATCTCTCTGAGTTAACAATCTCGTTAATATGAGCTGTTCACAGCCGCACTAGCGCTCAGGGTATCTTAATCCGAAAGAGATCCCGAAAAGGACACAAAGCATGCACTAGGTTTAGATGGACTCCTGAAACATCTGGCTTTGTCGCCTTCGTATAGCGGAAGAACTCTGGTCCTTAGTATTATGTAGCGACCAAAAATACAGATCATGCTTACCTTCGGATCTCTCTCACGTCTATCTATCTTTCAGCGATGGCTGACTGTACTTATGCAGTTATCAATGGATGCTGTGCCTCCTTCCATCGCTCCCGAAGCAGAATGATACGCCGAGAACGTTGATTCTCCAACCTACTCGGGTTCGGCGTTTGCTTTCTTGATTCGGGGATTAGACGTATATAGCCTGTGAGAGAGGATAAAAAAGAAGCAGATGCGCCCGTCTTGACCTGGAAACCGGGAAATGGAATCAAGAGGTAGAGACATGTCTGATTTCTCACTCCAAGACAGCTGTTGTTCTGCCTGTATCGGTATTAACACTACAATATTGCGCAATATCACAGGATCAGAGGCAATCACGATGGGGAGTACAACTATAGATTAAACATGTTGTTTAGCTGGGATACCCGACTTGCGCGCCTTTGTTGGCCTACTTACTCCCAATTGATATTTGATAGAGCTTGACCAAACGGCCCACGCGTTGATATAGCCATAAAACCAATTCTAGGAAACCTGAGGTCCAGAGCCTGACATTTTCCCTCACCATGTCGGGTTCCTTTCTTCCAGATGAGCCTCCGGCAGCGATATGGGACGAACAAGCGACATATGCTTCGATTCTCCTTGGAGCCATCTCTTATGGTTAGTACCCGTAAACTCAGCTTTGTGAGAGTCCTGATTCTTTTTCAGGGGTACATATCACGGTGTTCTTTCTTGCCTTATACTCCCTCACGAGGGCAAGAAAGCCGCACTTCAAAAAGTGGATAATCTATGTTTGTCTGCTTTTTGGGCTTGGAACTGTTAACGTCTGTATCAACATGCGATTTGGGCAACTGGTTTGGATTGATAATCGAGGCTATCCCGGAGGCCCTTTCATATACATTGTTGAGCAATCAGGTTCAAGGCTCCTGCAAGGCGGCAATGCCGAGTCGATTATCATACCTATCCTGACTGATGGTCTTTTGGTAAGTCTGCTAAATCGAGAGAGTATCGCCGTCTAACTGGATTCTATAGATATATCGATGCTATGCTTTGTACCATAGATGGTGGATACCGATTCTGCCCACACTGGCGTTAATAGGTGCTCTAGGTAGAAAAATTTATCACGCACCAGGATCACAAGGCTCATGGTTAGAACAGCTTGTGGAATATTACTCGACCTACAGACCGCGCACCCGAATTCCAGTCTTTTCACAGCCAACACCATCGATTTCTCGCTGCCCTATTTCGCGATTTCGATGGGCTTAAATATGCTTCTTTCACTCCTCCTTGTCGGGCGCTTGTTGTGGATGAGACATAGACTTCATCAGACGCTCGGTAGTGCTTATACGCGACTCTACTCCACGATAGCTGTCATAATTCTTGAATCTGCGCTTCCCTACGCTTTGGTTTCCCTGGTTTTCATTGTTCTTTATGGGACAAACAATACCGCGGCCGTGATGTTTATCCCGCTAACAGTGCAACTTGAGGTGAGCGAGTATTTTGAGGGACACAGTATTCTGACACTCACAGTTTGCAATTCTCAGTGTATTTCCCCAATGCTCATCATTGTACGCGTTGCGAGAGGGCAGGCCTGGACAAACGAGACGATTCGGACTTCGGTCGCTAAGCACAGGGCTCGAGGAAAGGATCCGGAGTCACCCGGGTATAGCCAAGAACAAGAGATGTCCGTGATCAGGTTCAGTCCCGGAGAGGCTGGAGTTTCCACGATTCCTGAGCTCACGACAGGTCAGAAGTCAGCTTCGACCTTAGTAGGCTACAGAGCGTAGGACAAGCAATGCTGTAATAGCGTTGTTTTACAGAATAAAGGANCATATCTGGGGCAATACCTGGACAAATNTTGGGAATATATGGTCTTAATAAACTGCCAATATTGGGTCATTGTACATGTCCACTGGAAGGCTAGGTCTTTGTCGAAACGGCCGATGTAGGGATCGAGAAAGGGAGAGTCGTTCTCTATTCATCAGCCATCAATGGTAAGANCTTGTAGTCTGGAGAAGCCGCTCGTATGTCCCCTCAACGTGTAGCGACAGTGACGGAGAGTGAAGCAGAACGACTTGTCAGTGCAAGAGAGCGGGAACTCGGGACTGGGCAAGTGATGGCATTACTAAGCCAAACAGACGCCCGTGACTAGATGCCAGCACTTCCAACCTGCCCCTCCCGGTGCGCACAACCAACACCACCGACCCCAACACCGTCGCCGACTCGATCTGATATCTCTACGGCCCGGAACATGGTGATGGACTTCTCGATACCTATGGAAAATGTTCTGATTTGATGCACTCCTTGTTTCGATATCGTGAATCGGGAAAATGGCCCTTGGGTTATGGCCGTGAACTTCAACCTCAGCGCTGTTCATTCTAACGCGTAGGCGGAGCTCGGACCTCCGGTGCTTATTCGACGTATCTGCACTCTGTACCCAATTATGCCTCAGTGAGAGATATCTCACAGCTTTTTCGTCACAGCCCACTATCACCATCCCCGAAATCGCTCGCAGATAGCCCGACGTGGCCTATGCCACCGTGTCTTCCAGCGCAAAACAACAGCTACATGACGATATCAAGTCCTTATTTGGTGTCACGAAGGAAAGGTCAAAGCGTTGGGCGGTAACGATGGGCTAGGAAGGAAGAGGCCGCACTTGAAGCTTGAAGAATTGGATGTGAGGTACCCACATTGGTGAAAGACCAAGTACGCTATTGTAATTTATTTCATCCTTGAATAAACCAATTATATTATCTCACGAAAGATTTCCCGCATCGCCTTTCATACCTATGGCACTGACTGGCAGTTGCTACTATACAACCACAGGCACATCCGTTAGACAGCAGCCTTACAGAAAGACATACCGTGATCTGTAAGGTGACGCTCCACCTAGCCTGATGTTCCAAACACTGGCTTTTTAGACAGTGAGTCTACTCTGCGGTTTAGAGCTACGATCCATACAAACTCAGGCTCAATGCCATGAAATACCCACTCTAGGAAAATCTCAAATGAGCGCCATCTGAAAGGCCTCAACATACCTCTCGATGCACCCAGCTCATCGTTATAATATAGAACACCGGAGGTACAACTCGGAGAGGAAGAGTTTGGAGAATCCAGTATGTGCTGCCGCCATAGCTAGAAACGAGCTTACCTCATACTCGACTTTGAATGAAAACGTGCTTTAGTGTCGCAAATGCCTCCGTCACCGCTCTCCGTGGTTCTCCGCCAAAGATATGTTGTACAAGTGATCCTGTACTCGATTCTGCAAGCCAAGGATTCTATGAGCTCTCAAATCAAAGGCTCCAAGGTCGACATTGGAGTAACGAACTATGTATACGATATTATCTAAGTGATATAGTACCTGCTTACCGACATTATCGGAACATACGCGAGGCTGTACTAATCACACCACGGCTTCCACCACTACCTCCGGCTGCTTTAACGAGACCGAGATATTCCAACAGTTGCGAAGATATCCCCTACAGCCTGTCCAACATCTATATTGTCCCCGAATTTTTATACAAGTTCGTAGTAAGCACGTTACGGGATTGAACGCAATCTCTTCCGGATCGCTCAGCGAGAGCGAGACCCCAAGGGTTGCGGTAGATCCGCAATCCGCTCTTTATACCTACTAATGAATGTGGAATCGTCCATCACTCATACATGTGCGTCCCTATCGATAAATGTTTGCAAAAAGCATACCTTGAAAGATCATTAGACGGAGCTGAGCTGAGCTATCATTGACTTCTCAATGGAATTCCTGCAGTTTTGGAAAATCGCTGAGTCCGATGACCCAACGCCGAGTGAAAGGAAAGTGCAAAATTTCTCGATGTGTTGCTTTAAAGCTGTCCACGCGAGAGAGACATTCATCCTGAGACCTGTGGAGAGCTGAATAGGGAAAGACTCGTGACATATGTAAAACGTAATTGGTTCAGTCGCTAGAATACCGATGGGATTGATGTATGGGGCTGGCAGAGGGCGCGCGTCTTCGCTTGTCCTAAGCTTCTTCTGCTTCTACCAAAGTTGCCAAGCTAGTTTATAGGAGGGAGCATCCATCTAACAGCCCTCCCATGCGTTAACATGAGGTTGTATCTTCAAAGATATCGGCATCATTGCCGAATCTCTAACTATCAAAAAAAAAGGTTGACTACAAACTATCGCATTGTCTGAAGGCGACGCCACCACATGTAGTCATAGACTGTCATAATCTTCGGCAGTGGAATGAGTCCTTCAGGCACGGAAATCAGTGAGACTCCCCTGTGACGAAATAGAGTACTACAACACTCTTTCCAGAAAAATTTTGAGAGCTGACCCCATCTGCCATTGTAATGAAAGCGAATTGGTGTACCCCCTAGCTGTTCTTCTGATGGAAGTAAATGAAACCGGTTCATGTCGGTCTCATACTCAATGAATACCCGATCAATATAACTGATTATCAGGTATCGATCATCTTGAAACAATCAGAATGCGCACACAATGTGAGGTCAGCTGGGTTCTTTTCTCTACTACTATTCAACTACGGGTATAAGACAGAGACAGCGGTCGTGTGTTCGGCCCTACTACTACATGACAGACACCCTCGTCCCCAAACCGTCTCTCGTCCTGGTAATCCAGTGTTGGTATCAGTTCCAGAACGATAACATTGATTATCGATTGTTTTCCTTGTATAGGTAACTGGAGGAACGGGGTATGTCGGCTCAATGGTTATTGACCAGCTGTTCAATGATGGATACAGGGTTAGAGCGTAAGTGACTCTCATTATGCTTCTGTTCATAATCAGCTTATCAATTGAATGCACCTTAGCACCGCCAGACCTCCGAAAGTTGAATCCTTGAAGAACACTTACCCGGATGCAGGGGAAATGCTAGAAGTTGTCGAGATGGCCGATCTCGTAACCGGGGCGTGGCAATGGCCAGCGCTTCTTCAGGGTGAGTAACGATTCCTCCCAATTGTGATTCAACCCAAATTGAAAACGTAGTACGATCGCACAGGCGTAGATGCGATAATCCATATTGCAGGTCCTGTATATCACCCTGGTACAACCTCCGGGGACATATACTCAGTAGGTGGCCATGTCATATTTGCCGGTATCATTCTGCCAATGACTGGTCAATCCCCGGTCAGGCGGCTATTGAGGGAACACAGAAATTATTAGATGCCCTCGAAAATAGCTCGGTGAAGCGCTTTGTACTCACAACTTCTATCGCCGCCTTCTTCAAACGTACGTTTCGTAAACTAGCCCTTTTGATTATTCTCAAATAGTAACCATCAGTTCCACTATGCAGCAGATTTCAGTAACATCATGGACCGTACCATCTATGATCACAACAGTCAGCCCAAAAGCTCTTCCCTCTTGATCACAACTCAATGACGCACATGCAGCTTGGTCCGAAATTGAAGATATCAATCCCTCAGAGCATGAACCTTCCTATACATATGTTGCTTGCAAATCCATTTCCGACAAGATTGTTTGGAAGGCTGCTGAGAAATATCCTGATATTGACTTCACAACGAGTAAGCAAGGTTTTTCAAACCGTTGCTACGGTTTCAAGCTGAGAATAAGAATACAGTCTTCCCTCCAACTATATACGGCTGGTTTACAAAACACTATCCGACTCCGAATACCATTGCAGAGCTCAACGGGAACAAATTCTTGTACGAGCTAATTCAAAAAGACATCAAATTCCCCAACTGGCCCATTGCAACTATCGCACACAACAGAGATGTAGCCAAAGCTCACGTTCTTGCTCTTACGGCTCCTAGGCTTCCAAAAGGAGAGAAAAAGCGCTTGATTATCTCACTCGGAACAATGTCCTGGGTCGAGGCTATCGAGTTTCTCAAGACTCCAGAAGTCGTTGAGATGTTCAAAGCGCGTGGCCACGATATTCCTTCACGTCTTCCAGATGTTGAAGATGCAGGGATACAGTCTCAATATAGTTTGGACACGAGTCTGACGGAGCGTGTTTTAGGAATGAAGAACAGTGACTATATTTCGTGGAAGGATATTTTATGTGAGGTTATGCCGAATTTGATGGACTGGGAGATAACGCACGAGGAAGTAGTCTTGTAGATCGGTAGTTCATACATGCATCCCGTACGACTCGTCATTCTTTTCGAGATATGTCTCCCTTGCCCCCGTGATTCTTGCCAAATCATTATAGCCATTTCCCACAACCACGTCCGAGTCAAGGGGTTGTCACTGACAAATGCCGCTAGGGACAGATCTGATGTTACGACGTAAGTAATGCAACGTAATTTCAATTACAAACTTGATACATCCCAACTATGTACTTAATCAGGCTACAAGTACAAGGGTACGGTGCGAATACTAGGAGGCTCAAACTGCAGGAAGAATATCGATGCCCTGAGCAGCTTAGGTCGCAATGCAGCACAGCTGGTTGCTGTTAGGGCATCCGGACCAGCCATCGAGCGTGGTCCTAGTACCAGGGGGGCAGGGACTGGGAAGAGTGACGCAGATACCACCTTGTTGGGTGCAATCCAGGGCATTGGTGCTCACGCCAAGAGTCAAAACGGTGACGAGGGCGGTGATGCTGATAGTAAGCTTCATTATCCTTGAAATTAAGTCGTCGCGTGAGTCAAGAGTTCTGCGTATGGTGATATGAAGTTCTAGACTGACTTCTGTATGTATGTTTGAGTCGATTGCGCTATGCGAGGATCTGATGTCAAAAATATTGAGGTCTAGAAGGTCAACGAGTGTGAGCATTTTTTGACTTTGAAGAGGAAAAATGTTGGAGGACTTGCCGTAGAATGTTGTCGAAACCAGGCTCTGTTTCAACTCCAGTGAGTTGTTCAAGCTTTTATACGGCCTTTTGAGCACCTTGTCTAAAATCAGCCCGCAATACATCGCTCGCAGCAAGTGATGAGTATCGTAACCCTAATCAGAGTCAACAAAAAAGCACAGCTTTTGTGGACTACGTATGTAGTTTTTGGTATAGTTGGGTTAACCTAGAGGGAAGAACGTGTCGGACAATGGAGTTGATTGTTAACAACCTCTAGAGTTCAAGTACTAGTACCAATATCTTTCAGTGAGTGCAATGTACCAGTGCCAGGCGATTCGGCGAAGAATTTCAGAAGAAACACTTTCACGCTGTCATTTGGTGGAGCTCGATAGCAATCGAGTCCCCCTCTTGCTTGTATTATAAGACTTCCCCACTAGGATCTCACGAATCTGCCTTGGCTCAATCACACAATGGAGGTGGAGTATCGAAACGAATATACAATCACCCTTGAGGTTAATTAATCACGAATGCCTACTTCCTAGAGTATTATGTCACAAATTGAGCTACCCTTATCGATCCTATGCCATCGAGCATGGAATTCGTCGAGTGCCGGACTAAGCTTTACACACATCCGGCAGAGAATATACCAACAGAGAGCCCCTATAATAGGATGCATCAGTCCCATCCGCAACTTTCTCAATGTTTTAATCTCCGTTGCGCTAAGTGCAATAGCACAAATGGGGATATAGTTCAACATCTCGCTGGCGAGCCCTTCTTTGTAGAACGTGAAAGAATCACTGGAAAAACTGCCTAAGTCATGCTTAATGCCATAGGCCATGACTCACTTGGTATGATCGATGTATGGGATGAAGTCCGGTGGGACCTGTATCCCGCTAGTCAGGTTAAGTTGGGGTGAGTCTTGGGAGCATAGATTGCATAAGCGCGTGATGCCCCGTTCAAGTGCCTGTCGAGCTGAGGAAACATAGGGGGCAATTACGTTCAGCTACTAAGCTTCCCTACGGAGAGAAACGGTTCTCGATTGTCTCGCCTGGAGCAATGTGCTAGACTATCAAATTCGTTATGACTCCAGAGCTCGTTGAGAGGTTTAGAACGCGCGGACAGGATATCCTTTCGCGTTTTCTGAACGTTGAAAATGCCATGATGTAATTTCAATATACTTTTGGCATGCCTTCCCCGTGCCGTCCAAGGTCTGCGAAATTGCATTCCTCCTGTCGTGAGAGACACTTGTCAACGATCTCCAGACTATGACTTTGTAGGAAGCCACTTTTTGCATTCCTTGGGTCCTAGTGGAGTCGGCCACTCTCGGTGGAGTAAAACAATAGCTGTTGAGCTAGAATCCAACGAGCGACATTGCATAGACACCAAAAGGTTGAACTAAAACGCACGCCAAGCGTTCTAGTGGCATTGGATGAATATCACGCTCCACATCCGGTGCTCCTAAGGTGACCAAGCGCTGTAAGTTCATTGCCACTCTAACTTTCGCCAATTTACCTATTTGTTACTACAGATGTCCCAGAACTACCGATCCCTACGAGCCATTATACAGGATGCCAAAGACGCACCGGTAGCCGGCTGACAGTGAATGGGGACCTTGAGTTACAAACTATTGTTAAGAATAAGTCAGGTGTTAGCGCCAAGCGAGCCAGAGAATGGAAGATTGAACGAGCTTCATGGTATGGCAACTGCCAAGAATCCCGTCTTTCAGCATCATGGTATTTCGAGCTCCACATCTTCGGTTCAGTCGCTCTCCAGCTTAAAATCGGTTGCTTGGGCCTGTTGCTCGAGTCAGAGTTCATTATGTTAGAAATTGACACCGTGCTCACTGCCAACTCCAAACTCACCAAGATACATCGAGCGCTCGATAAAAATCACTCCACCTAGTAGGCTGCGCCTTACGGAAAATAACGTTCATCATTCGCCTAGAACGAACTAGAAGCAATGATAGTCATGAAAATGCGGAGCACCCGTCGGCCAGGCAAGGATTTCACGATACCTACCACTTGTTACGGGCGGTGTAGCACATGCCAGTTTTGGTTGAGGTGACCTGGAAAGCTGTATAAAAGCTCAGGTAAGTCGCCGATATTGAAGCAGAGTTCAGTTTCGACAAGTCTCTACAGTTAGTTCTAAATCCTTCTCTCTACAAGCCCAATGACACTCACGCATTAACCCGTAGACCTCGCTATCACCTAAGTCAAACACTACATTTAGCAAACAAAGTCGATCCTACGGACTAAGGTAAATCCTGGCTGTCATATATATCGTCACACAGGACTGTTGACTCACTCAGCTTGATCCCGCAGATAATGAAATTCACCATCGTCACCACCGCCCTCGTCACCATGTTGACCCTCGGCATGAGCGCCAACGCTTTGGACTGCATCCAAGCAGGCGGCATCTGCGTTTCCTTACCTAAGGCCTGCCCGCCCGATCTCAAGTCCATCCTCTGGGACACCGGATGCCCGGCTAGCAACTACAGGTGCTGTGTTACCTAAGTTGCTTGGGCTCAATTTCGTCCCTCACAAATCTAGCCTGTTGATTCATTCGTAGTGCCGTGTTTTCAAGTAGTTTCTGCTGTGAAGCTGTGTATTGATATGAAGTTGTCTCGCGGACGTCATGACTGATTTCGGGTTGAGCGTCATACTGCACGGCGGAAGGTATGACGAGAATGAGAATAAGCCTGCTTGTGATTCAGACTAATGTGGATGTCAGCCGTACGTAGTAAGCTCTGGGCAGTATTCGGCCCGTCCTAAGAGCATTGGACTGGACCACAGAGATGTGTTGAGCACCCTCACGTGAATGCGAAGATGGGACTATCGGAAGGCCGGTTCAGATCGGTAGCGCTGTACAACGCGCGACCATGTACATTGGCGGAACCGGTAGGCGATCGAGGCACGAGTGGGGGACAGGCATGTGGAAGCAACAGCAGTAAATATATCATTTGACATCTAAACACACTAAACACCGGAATCTTATTAAGCATCATATACTGAGTTTTGAAACGCCAGCTTACCTACGCTGTGATCTTAACCGAACGCGCCATTGAACATCGTTCATGGCGGAAATCACCACACAGTGCCAGCAACTTGTGGACTCTCAGCTGCTGGGCTCTGCAACGAGGAGCCAGCCCATTTCGAAGTGGCGGCAGGTACGCTCTCCGCTTCCTTCCTCCATTCGATCTTCTCTACGCGTACCTCGCCTTCGATAAGCTGATACACGTATGTGACGACGATTGGGCCTTGGATATCGAGTAGCGCGAATGAGGGCATAGGATCACTAATGGAAAGAACCTCGTTTGGCTATAGAAGGCTCAGGGCTGTAATACTCGCACCCGTTGAAAGCTCCCGACCATGCGCCGGTGGCAGAACCAGGGTTCACGAAGAATTTGTTGTCCAGTTCGACTGCCTGGAAGCTGACAAAACATAAGTATCTCGGAACAGAGAATTGGGCGGTCACTTACACATGCGTATGCCCAGAGACCAGCATGTCAACATCCATTTGCCTCGATATAGACCTCAACGAATCAATGTCTCCCGTCGGTATACATTGATGCCCGTGTACGATGCCAATCTTTATTGGACCGTGCGTAACCGTGATTGAAGACGGAAAATTGGAGCCCTATTCCACGCGATGAGTGTCAAGTCAGCAGAGACACATAATCAAACATACATAGGAAGAACTGTAAGCACCTCGTCATAGTCTCCTTTGACGACGTGGACGTCAGTCGAGATCGTGTGCAGGTAGTCGAACGTCTCTTGGTCGCAGATATTTCCTGTACATAGAATTTGTTGGATCTTGCCTGGTACGAGAAGTTTCTTGAATTTAGATGGTAGGTCGTGGACTTGGTGTGGAATATGAAGGTCGCCTATGATGAGGACCAGGACCATTGTGGGTGAAGAGGAGGAATAGGTGACCATCCATCACGAATGCGCGTTGTTGCGTAGTTTGTTTGGTTCAGACACGTCAACCAAACGCTATCATCACCATCCGATGCGCCGTTGATGTACTAGAGTGCAGCGGCTCTTCATGCGCCATCATCCTAAAAACCCTGTAACCCATATGTTCTCAAAGTCAGACCGCTTCAAGGATGGTATTCCCATTGACCCACGTTTTCATAATGCCAGCAACAGAATGTCCAGACGCCGAATTGATAAGATGGCATGACCATCGAGAGCCACCGCACGATTTTGGTCGTATGATCTCCCGTCTATGTTCTATCTGCTAGGGAGGGCCGAGAATAATGCCATTGAAGCATCTCTCAGAAACGTGTCGATCAACCGATCTGAAAAGATTCCCAACAACCAAGACTCCGAGGCCAAGTTTTATCACCTCTTCAACGATGATGATGCTGACACCCTAATCTCATCCAATGGAGGCACCTTGTTCAGACTCCCTCGCTTCACGATATAAAATACCTCGGGATACTTCCGCGACGTCCTTTCCAGTCTCGAAACCACAACCCTCTCGATATACCAGATTTCTTTGCCACCGCATTCGTGGTACCTGCGTTACTGATCATTATCGCCCTACCCCCCATACCCTTTCATCCTTCGACGAAGTCAAGGTGGTGCTCAAAGTAATGTAGTTCCTTGACTCGCCCGTCCTCTCGCAACTATGAGGACCTCCGTACTTAGAGTGTTTTCGCAAAGTTCATATCATTGTATGGACTCGCTCCGAAGATTGGGTGAGATGAAATTACTCGTCAGGGGGCAAGGGCCACCCTCTCTACCCACATCCTACTCACCACCAACCCCACTCTTGACGAACTACTCTCGAGTCTTCCGAGCGACGTGATGCTGAAGCTCTTCAGGTTCCATAACGACGCAAGGATGAGTTTCGTCGAGTAATGACGGACCACTGTCGATGGCGGCCATGGTGCCGTATCTGTTTCGATGGAAAAATTAGGATCATCTAGCATGCAAATTAATCTCGAAGTTCGATATCTAGTAGCGGATCTTCTATCATTAATGGAGGCTTTGGGGGTTAGGCGGAAGCTGTTTCTATTTGGCCTAATCATGTCTCACATCACAGCTGTACTAAAGCCGAGTTATCTACTAAACTCGGGGCGCTGAACATGATTCGGAATGTCATCAAGGTTTATCGGATGAGATGACGGGGCGATCCCAGGTGGTTAGACCCCGCCGCAATGGGGACTCGGACTATTAGTAGGCCTATCCGCTGGTAATTTGACCTAGTCGGAACTAGTGAGAGCTACACCACTGTACGTATGATAGATTGAATTCGATCAAGAAACATCATCTCAGTGTACAGTGAATGATTGAAGTGAGAGGAAGATGATTTCTGGTTAGAGTTTGGTCAGATGGAAAGCAGATGAGAAGAAAACGGGTTTTGAACATGACCCTTCTTCTCCCCAATAAGTTTCACTTTTCGAGTTCAGTGGTAGCATCAAAGGATTTTCTGCGTCGCGGTCATCTGAATATCCCAATAGTCTCCGATATCAAGTGAAGGTAAGCCTTGAGCTCTGTGGTGGATATGGGGTCATCAATGAGGACTCGGCTAAAAGGAGGATTTGGGAAGCGGTAACCCAAGGCTGCGTGCTTAGGCTTGAGGTTTGTGTGCGGTGATAGGGACGCGTTCATTATCCGGTAGTGCTAGTAAGATACCTCTGCCTTGGGCTCAGAAGGGAAGTTGTCCAAGAGCTACTGCGGGCCTAATTATAGATATACGATAAAAATTGCTCACTTAGTGGCATGTCAGCCCAGAAGTTGACATGTCATTAGTGACTTTACCTTTTCTGGTTCAGTCACCCTGTCTAGCAGGAATGGCCAGCTAAGTTATCACACAATCCTTTGCATGTTACACCCTCTAGTGACTATTTTGAGGAGTTGACGTTGAATTCTGTTCATCGCGGACTTGAGTGAAGCCTCAGGGACCCAGGAATTGCTTATCCAAACGCTGTCAATCTGATTCTTTTTCTAACTACGCTAATGGGGGGCTGCACAGCCGTGTGACACCAATTGCCCCCACACCCGGCGCTGATTTCATTTGAATAGAAATGTCCTCGATGACTACCTAAGCTACTGAGGCAACTTCGTATAGCGGCAGAGATCTGGGTATGCGATAGGATCCACTACGATACTAGCATTTTCGTCTCTCTGGTGCTAATGGAGGCTCTGCTCTGCATAAGTTGGCTTCATGAGCTGGAGCGCAGATCTGATGCTTAACTCTTTGAACTTTATCTGTCAATCCCTGCAGTTGAGCTTGCTCAGCATCATTGATAAGAAACTAGTTATACTGATGCGTGACGTCGCTATCTCCCTTGAACGCATTCCCACCATGGTCTTGTCTCTCGCGACTTTTTCTACTGGTCTTTGGCTTCACAAGAGCCAAGACCGGTTATTTACAAATCCAATACATCTCAATTCACGTCAATCAGACAATCGTTTCAGTTTGTGTCTTAAGCTATCAGCATGTTTCTGCATTATCTGCTGTTAACTTCCTCCTAAGCTGCGCCATCATAGAAGGTAACAAACCTTGGAGTGGCTGACTGATGGCCTAGTCCAGGGTGCTTCCTTTGAATAGCCGTGAAGACCCGTATTAAAACTCACAGGGATCTTCGAGGTGGTTAACCAATTCCCCTTGATCACTCCCAGGTCCAACGTCTTTCCTATACAACAAAGGGTACATGGAGGTTCTTTCACAGCCAATCCAAGACCTCTTCGTAGCTATTGAACGGAGCCGGGAGATTAACGTGCGTGTATCCGCATATATGAATGAATGTGTTACTGAAAGATTGTCAGTATTGCAATGGTAGGTAGAGCATTTTTTGGAACGCCAACGTGCCAGGCCATGACCCTAGCACATTACAGTGGCCAGCATTACAATCATGGTAGGTCTCATTCTAATGTTGCTTGAACCTCACAGTCGATTCATAAGTATACAACAGTTTTTAGACTGGCTTCTGACTTTTCAGCTGGAGGCCTCGCTCATCTGGCCGGCCAAATGGAACCGTACAAAAATCTTATACTTGTTAACGCGATATCTGCCCATTATCGATGTATTGATTGTCACGTATCGTGAGCAATTAGTGTTTGGTATTGGTTATTTTGCTGATTTTCGTGTGCAGACCAGTTTGGCCCATCCCTTTCCGCCACAATGTGCAAAGCTACATATGAATCCGCCTGTTGTACGTCTTTCATTCATTCAGAATCTCTTAACTTACTTATGATTAATGAACACACAAGGGCTGGTCGTTGTTGGCATGGCCTTTGCCGAGAGTAGGTGATGTTTGTCTGAGTCCATTTCAATTATAATGTGAGAAATCTCCTAGTAATCCTGACGATCCGAACATGGGCTGTCTGGAAAAGGGATGTGCGAATACCGGTCGCATTACCGGCACTTTTCACGATGACAATGACCTCCATCATTGTTGTCATGATTTTTCACCTCCAACGCTCGCAGTGTAGGTCTTGCTGGATCCTTCAACGTATTTTTGTTCAACCATGCTTCATATAGATCAAGCATCTCCGCTTCCTCAACTTTTTGGATGCATTGTTATTGGACAAAGGAGTATATTGTCTGCATGTTACATTGCACTTATGGCCTATGATACTTGTAAGCCTACGAGTGTCTATCCCCCTCGTTGATTGTACGTATTATTAACTGTACTTCTACATCGCATGCAAGGCACTATGCTGCTTATGGTTATGAGTGCGATATCGACAAGTGCATTTATCCACTTATCTATTAAATATCCAAGCCACTGACAAAGAATTGACACAGTACCAAAAATGAGAAACTCAAAACTCATTTTCATTGTGTATAGGGATGGTGAGACCTACTCCCATACATGCTATTCATGTGCAGCTCATTCCTCTCAGGAATTACCTACTATATCTACTTATTTAGTAAGTCAAATCATCTTGGTTGCCATTGGTTAGCTGAACCGCAGTTTGACTGACCAGTCCTGTCTTTTGCGAATGCTGTACTCATCCTAAAGTTATCTGTACGTTGGACTCTCTGCTCACCTAGTATTTAACTCACAATTCCCAAGGGATCTCATCATGATGTCAATATGCTGGTCATGTAAGTTAATAGATAATTTTCCTGAGGTTCTGATCAGCCCAAGTGTCATCTTAGGATGGAACGAGTTGTCCATTCTGTACTGGCATGCAGGGTGGTGTTACACCTACGGGAACAAGGCTACAACCACCAGGCATCTTGCACTGGGCAAGAAATATCTCTCCTACATTTTGAAAGGCGAGAGTCTTTACCGACAGTGGGGGAGTAAACACAAAAATGGTCAGAGATCTCAATTTAAATTATTGATCATATCGAATCGGCTCTGGCCAGGTATTCATGATAACACGTAGTTCGCCAAGATCGTTGTTTTTGCCTACCTGCAGGATATTTTATTGTGAAATATTTAATGTGGCCATTTAATCGGGTTTCATTTGTCATCCGGTTGGCACTATAGTCCCCGTATACTTGTAACCCTTCAGAAGAGGCTAGTGTAGTCACGTTGGTGGGCTTCATCTACTGTGTTTTAGGTTTCTTGTAATTCTCAAGTGTTTTTGGGGAAGGGTTTGAAGTTAACAGATCAAAAAACAGGCTTCAGTGGATAAAACTCCGCAATGAGTGTAAAAGAATGGGTTCCCTCAGCTCAATATGAGAAGAGGTTAAACAGTTGTTTGGGAAGGCCTTCTATCGAGGCCTCCAGGTATACTCCTCACTCTCATCCTCTATTAGATGGTGGACACACCGAAATCGCTCTTTTTCCCAACGGAACTTTTTTTTTTTTGGATTCTTGTACCTCACTGCAAGACTAGCGAGTCTTCCCAGCCAAGTAACGCTGAAGCTTTCCAAGCTTCTTCAAGGCATAGTAGCACTTAAGAGTTGATTGCCGAGCTTCAAGGGGATCTTGACTCGGGCTGTAGCAGATGTCCGAGGACTCAAGTATAATTTAAAGCTGGGATAGCAATGGTAAAACTAACGTGGCTCATTGATGCTATCCTGTCCAGTTGGTTGTAAATGCCTAATTAGTGTGCAGGCTCGATGCAAACAAGGAGGTCCCGAGTCAGAACGGGCCTCATGGCCTCGAGAAACACAGGCGAAGCCATACAAAAGCTTATAGCAATCATGCTGGAATTGGCAGTGCTGATTGTTATATGCGATATATTTGTTGTTGTGATGATATGGTGGTATTGCCATAAGTGTTTATAGTGGAGAAATGACAGACGATAGTGATCGAGATTCTGTCTACATAGTTGCAGCGGGTGAGCAAAGAGCAGTGAAATACAATGGAAATTATACCTTTCCCAGCCCGAGTCAGTGTCTTTTGTACAGCTTGCTCACTTCTCATATCCAGAGCAGAGTCTCATTCCCTGATCTGACAACATCCCCGAATGCGAGAGAATAGTTCTATGGTTGTTACTTCTTGCTTCTGAATGCCGGATAGTCTCAGCAACAAGTGTGTTGTATCCATTCGGGACCTCTTGGTAAAATGATCAAGCACACCAGAATTCTTACACAGATTCATAACGAGTGCAGAACCTTCCTCGTCAGTGGTGATTTCGTTGTAGTAGTCGATAAGTCCATTGAAATTGAAACAACGGTGGTAGCGAGATCTGTACCCGGGAGCTAGACATCCCTCTTCCCGGAAGGAGTAAAGGTCGTGGGAGAGGATGTTGGGTTCTTAGAGACTGGGTTCATGTAGTCGTCTTAGCTCTGACAGTAAGAGTTCATGATGAAGAGACCGCCTCAGATTTACGGACTCGTTGCGGAATATGAAGAAATATCATTTCAGTGTACGGTGAATGACTGAAGTGGGAGGAAGACAACTTACCATCAGAGTTTTGTCAGATTGAGGAGAGCACGGGACTTGAAGATTACCCCTCTTCTCCCCAATGACTTTCACTTTTCGACTCCATCTATAGGTGGTATCAGGAAGGGATCTTCTGCGTTGCAGTGATTGGAATACCCCAATAGTATAAGATATCGAGTGAAGGTAGGCCTTGAGTTCTGTGGTGGATATGGGGGTCATCAATGAGGACTGAGGCCAAGATCGGCTAAAAGGAGGATCCAGGAAGCGGTAGGCCAAGGCTGTGTACTCAGGCTTGAGGTTTGAATGTGAGCAGTGCGGTGATAGGGACGCATTCATTACCCAGTAATGCTAAGATACCTCTGAACCTCTGCCTTGAACTCAGGCTCAAAAGGGAATTTTGTCAGATCGGAAGTCGAAGGGCCACTAGAAGCTTGATTATAGATATACGAACACAATTGCTCACTTAGTGACATGTCATCCCAGAAGTTCATATGTAGTTAGCGACTTTACCTCTTATAGTTCAGTCACCCTGTCCAGCAAGAATACCCCGCCAAACTATCACGCAATCCTTTACACATACTCTCTGGCAGTGACTATTTTGAAGACTCAGCGTTGAACTCAATTCGTCACAGACATGAGTGAAGGACTCAGCGGCCCAGCAATTGCTGATCCTGACGCTGCCTATCTGGTTCTATTTCTGACTAGGTTGACGGTGAACCCAAAAACTGGAATCGCACAGCCATGGCAATAATTGGAGCTCAGACCTCCACAACGGTGATATGCTTTTAATAGAAATGTCTTCGTCGACTCTTGGCTACGGGTAGCTTCGTACAGCGACATAGAGCGAGGTACAATATGCTATAAGATTCCAATATAGTACAAGGATTTTTTTCGTCTCTTGAAGGTTTGGTCTTGATGCCAATGAAGGCTCGGCATAAACTGTCTTCATGAGATGTATCACGAACCTTAGGATCGACTCTTGTCATATGTGCTTATTTTAGCTTCATCTGTCAATCCGTGGAGTCGAGCTTGCTCGGGATCGTTGATAAGGGATCAGTTATTCTAATGGTGATTGTCACTATCATCCTTCAATACATTCCCACCAAGGTCCTGTCCCCCTCGACTTTCTCTCCTGGTCTTTTGGTGTCACAGGATTTGAGATTGCTTCTTCAATCCAATACATCTCAATGCGTGTCAATCCGACAGTTGTTTCAATCTGTGCCGTACCCTATCAGCATATTTGTGCATAATCTGCTGTTCATCTCCTTAGTTGCGCCATCATAGAAGGTGAACGAGCCTTGAAGTGATTGACTGATGGCCCAGTCTGGGGTGCTTCCTCTAAGTAGCTATGAAGAATGTATTAAAACTCGCAGGGATCTACAAGGTGGGTAGTCAATTCCCTTTGATTACTCCCAAGTCCGACGTCTTCCTTATACATAAAAGAGCACATGGAGGTTTCGTTGCAGGCAATCCAGGATCTCTTCACAGCTATTGAACGGAGCCGGGAAATCAATGTACGTGCACCCACATACATGAATCAGCGCGCTATTGAGAGACTCTCAGTATTGCAATGGTAGGTAGAGCATTTCTTCTAACGCCCACGAGCAAGGCCATGACCCTAGCACATTAAAGTGGCCAGCATCACAATCATGGTATATCTTATTCTACTTGAATCTCACAGGTGACTCATAAGTATATAACAGGTTCTGGACTGGCTCCTGACCTTTCAGCTGGAGACTTCGCTCATCTGGCCGGCTAAATGGAACAACGCAAAGGTCTTATACTTATTGACGCGATATCTCCCCATTATCGATGTGTTCCTGGTGATGTACCGTAAGTAGATGTTTATGCTGACTTCCCTGGCTAAGCTCTTGCTCAGATCAGTTTGGCCTATCCCTTTCCGCCGCAATGTGTGAAGCTACATACGAAGCAGCCTGTTGTACGTTTTTCTTTCCTTTAAAATCTCTTAAATTACTTAACTGTGACTAATGATTACTGAACACGCAAGGGTTGGTCATTGTTGGCATGGTTTGCGCCGAGAGTAGGTGATGTTTGTCAGTGCCCTTTCCAGTTATAATGTGAAAAATCTCCTAGTAATCCTGACAATCCGAACATGGGCCATCTGGAGAAGGGACATGCGGATAGCAATCGCGCTACCGGCACTTTTCATGATGATGTTGACTTCTATCATTGTTGTCATGACTTTTCACCTCCAACGGTCGCAAAGTATGTCTCGCCGAATCTCGAAACGTGTTATAATCTCAACTAGGGTTCATATAGATCAGGCATCTCCACTTCCTCGATTTACCGGATGCATTGTTGTTGGCCAAACAGGTATACTATCTGCGTGTTATATCGCACTTATGACCTATGATACCTGTAAGCATATGGTACCCATCCCCGTCCGTTGACCATAGGCTTTACTAACTGTACTTTAATATCGCATGCAAGGCACTATGTTGCTTATGGTTATGAGTGCGATCTCAACAAGTTCGTTGATCCACATGGCTAGCAGATATCCAAGCCACTGACAGAGAATTGGCGCAGTACGAAAGGGGGGGAAACTCGAAATTCATTCGCGTCGTGTACAGGGACGGTGAGACACGCTCCCATAAAGTTGTTAATCATGTGCAACTCATTCCTCTCAGGAATCATTTATTATATCTACTTGTTCAGTAAGTCAAATCACCTCGGTCACAATGGTTAGCTGAACCGCAGTCCGACTGAACAGTCCTGTCTTTTGCCAATGCTGTACTCATCCTAAAGTTATCTGTATGTCGGACTCTCTGCTCACCGAGTAAATGAGCTCACACTCTCGAAGAGGTCTCATCATGATGTCAATATGCTAGTCATGTACGTTAATAGATAATTCCCCGAAGTTTTTGTCAACTCAAGCGCCATCTTAGGATGGAGCGAGTCGTCCATTCTGTATTGGCATGTAGGGTTGTATTGGGCCTACGGGAACAAGGCTACAACCACCAGGCTTCTTGTGTTGGACAAGAAATATCCCTCCTAACTTTTGGAAGGCGAGAGTCTATGCAAACGGAGGAGGAGTAAAGACAAAAATGGTTATATATTACTATACACATGTACTTAATATTTATGAAACAGTGATGGACGCGCAGCATCCATAAAAGGAAGAAAATGTTGCTTCCTAAGCGATTAGGTCCATAGGCTACATCAGTGTTAAACCTCGTAAACAGTCCCTTATCATCAATCTGAGGCAGCGAGATTTTGCTTCGCACGGCAACAGCTCGATTGCATTCTGCATCACACCATTACAAGTCATATTGATGAGATAATCAACATGAGGATGAAGGCCCCTGGCAAACTTGCTGAGGCATTTTTTGGATGACATCACATACAGCAGAACCAAAAGGCCACTATGAGCCATATTTTGGAGGAACCAACGAGATTCGAGATAGTGCTACTAGCCTCGACTCAGATCACCACCTGCTCCGCTTTTATCCAAAAATATTCGCTAGTGGCGTAGATCATATTCAGTCTGGAGACCGCTGGATATTGCGATGGCTGACTACTAAATACGAATATACAGGACTGGAGAGGTATATAAAATCGAGCTCTAAAGGGAGCAAAATACCGAATTCAGACACCTGAAGTTCTTCTAACTCGCGCTTTCCTGAACTCAATAAGACTCTCACAGTACGTTGCCTTTTCCCAGCCTTACCGCTCTCCCTTCCTGATATGTCTTTCATTACCCCTACTAGACTACCACCGTCCCTGTTGACTATGCTTGCGGCAGCGGCACCTGCAAGGCCCAAGACTAAAGTACGTTACTGCCATGGGTTTTCATCTCTGTGGCACCGAACACCGATTCACCAACTCGTTTAGCTGCAAGTGCTCTGCTGGAGCCTGTAAGTGCACTACAGAGAGCTGTACCTGCTCTGCGGACAAGTGCACTTGCAACTGCTGAGCACCATCAACCTAGCCCACAGTCGGTATCGTCGTCCGTGCCGTTCTTGAAAGCATTGGTCACCGGATCGTTTTCTGGATGTGTACCGACTCGAGTGGATTCGTTGTTTGAGCTATGTTTTGTATCGTGATGTTGTTGTGTGCAGTAGTATTCCCACTGTAAACACGTTCGAGTGATAACGCGAAACTGGGAGCCGGGTTCATGAGGCTAAGACGCGGCATGGTCCAACGATTCTATTGGTATCAGTGGAGTCGAATATGAGGACTTTGAGATTAGTTCCTGTGGGGACTACTGCTTGGCTCTCAGGAAGAAGAAACGAGGCTTGGTTCTCCAGGTATCGTTCAAAATTTGCGAGCCATTTGCCAAGTATCTCAAGAAAAGTTCTCCTTGAACCACCTGACAGTGTTAGATTTCTCCTATATAGAGGTGACACCAGCGTTTTTATAGTATTGGACACGCAAAAATCCGCAGCTTTTCGGGAACTTCACCACAGGTCTGGATTTATCTGCTAGAGCTAAGACAAACGGGTGTGATGACTCTGGTACATGATGGTACCTGACTGCCAACCCTCTATGAATTCTATATTCCATCACCGCTCCTTCTGTGGTTCGGGAAAAATGGGAAGCGTATATCCCATCGTCGACGTCTAAGCGACTACAAGTTATATATACTCCGAAGTCTCGTCACATCCTCCTTGTATTAGCGCAACTATCTCCGAGTCGCGAGGGGTGATTCTACATTTAAACGGCTCGGGATGCCTGAGTTTGCTCATCAAAAGTAGTCTCACTATGATTATCGGAAAATGGCTTACGACACTATTTCTTTGCCAAGGTACTCAACTTCCGGGGGTATGAGCTCGCCCTCCTCGTTTAAGTCCGGGGCAATGTTGAAGCAAGCAAGAATACAAGCGGCGCTGAGCCATACACTTGCAATTGCTATATGATTCCCCGGACATGCCCTTATGCTTTCTTCAACGATCGTCATATCAACGAGTGATGTCCAAAGAACTCACCTGCGACCAAAACCGAATGTGCCTACAACTTCGGAATCTGGAATACTCGTTTTGAGCTGACCAGACGACGTTAGGAAACGAGTGGGATCAAATTTCGAGGGGTTTGGGAAGACGTCCTCGTCATGCATGATTGCCCTAAGTTGAATCAGCGCCATGACCTAACACTGCTATAAGACGTTTTCGAATGCTGACCAGCTATTGCCCATTATTATGGAGCCTTTTGGGATAAAGTAACCTTTATAAACGTCATCCTCTGACGTCATGTGGGGCAGACCGGTTGGTACGACGGGTTTCCAGCGAAATGATTCCTTCACCAAGGCAGTTATATAAGGCAGCATTGGCTTATCTTCAAGAGTAGGGAGTCGATGTCGTCCAACCACCACATCAATTTCTGCTTGTGCTTTCTTTTGAACATCGGGGAAGAGAAGAAGTGCAGCGACAACATTCACGACAGCAGTTACGGACGTATCTGTACCGCCTGAAAACAAATATCAATGATAATAGTACTATGAAAAGGAACCTGAAGGACGTACCGGCTAGGAACATACCTCCGACATTCTCAATGACGCGTTCCCACTCGGATTTGTGCTTCAATTCACTCATATCTTCCAGACCTCGGGATACGAAAGAGCTTCGTACGGTTCCATTGATCTATGTATTAAAAGTACAATCATTTGGCTGTAGTGCATTTTGAGAGTACAATTGACACACCATGCCGCTCTTAACCGCCTCAAAGGGTTCTTCAAGGAATCTAGCGAAGATTCTCTTCCCTTCCTTGGCGTCCCTCTGGAAGCTTGCACCAGGAAACCACTCTGGAAGATACTTGAGAAGAGGAATGACGTCTACCGCGTGTTTTCCAGGAACAGCCGCCGTGGTGAGACAGTGCATTCCTTGTTCTGCGATCGTGATCCAAGGGTCATTGGTTTTCTTGATTGATAGTCCGTAAGCCAGAGATATGATGCTTCCTCCAACTCCGCTGTGAAATCGACGGTTAAGCTACGGGAGAGCGAACATCGTATTAGTTTACGCCTACTTTCGAATATGGGCGAGGAACTCCGTTGGGCTGCTGAGCATGTTTGGCAGGAGGGATTTTTGAATGAACCTCTCGACCTCCAGGAATATTGGTTTCTGGTTTTCTCGAGCGGAGATATGTTTGACCATGATCCTTCTGTACTCTCGCCATTTGTCGCCATAAGGAAGCATAGCAAAGAGGCGCTTCCCATCGATCCTTAAGTCAGTGAGTACATATGACACATAACACCAGCGGAGGAACTTACAGCTCGTAAGCCATGGTTTGATGGTACCTGCTGGAGTATACATTTGAACGTTTCTCGAGTAGATCGCTACATGCTTGAAGGGAGTTTAGGATGATGAAAGGCTTCCCAGCTGCGTCCAGATATATAATATCAGAACCTTGAGGTAAAGAATGGGTCGTCGGCGTGGAGCTCACGTAGTAGTGGAACCACTCTCCTACCTATCTCCTTCGACATTTGGGCAAATTTCTCATGTGCGTGACGCCTGGGAATGTCCAGCAGATTGCCGATGAGGGGAAAACGCTTAGGTCCCGGAGGATATCGCTTTCTGGGTCTCAGCCAAGCTCCAATGAGGAAGACGACTAAGACACAGGCCCAATGGGAGTACATGTTCGTATGAGTTGTAAATCCATGATCGACTCCGAAAAGTCACTTTATACGCTCCCTCCCGGCTCTCAACAAAGCCGTATCTCGGGGAGCTGGATTCTTTACAACCCTACGGTAACGTTTCTCTTTGGGTCCAGAGGAGCACAGGTCCGTGGTGTACCCGTGGATACACTTTGCTACTCGACTTCGGTTGCAAACAAGGTGACTAGGAAGAGTGTTGGTGAGTGTAGAACCGGCGCCAAAGTAGCCGATTGGTTTGTTGATCGCGGACAGGACGGTAATGAGATGCTTTGACGGTGGCTTTAAATATGGATCAACGTCCTTTCCCAGTCAACGGACTGCCAATAGCCGGATTCTGCCTGTTGTCCAACTCTGAGAAGCGTAGGGTCTAGGCGATCTGTTGGCATTGGTATTGTTTACCACGAAGGCTCACAGCCAAACAACCAAACAACAAAGTTTCCAAACATCCAAACAAGATCTGTTTGGTTGTTTGGCTCTCAGTTACATACACTGTGCACACATCGACACCATAGTCATTGTCCTAAACAATGGCGAGGATGAACAATGCTCATACGAGGCCGCCGACTTGGGCGCCTATGATCTCTATAATTTCCTTGAGTATACCTTGATCCCCCGGAATAACCAACAATCTACTTCCTCGTCATTCGTTCTCCCCGCGTACACCTTCGCATAAAGCCTTGAAGCGGTTCTTCGTTGCCGTATGTCTCCTTTCTGTACTACGCCTCACGATATGATTCCTAATCCAAATACGTGCCTCTAGATATTTCATCACCCGTAAAAGTCTCCGCGATCATATTTCGACATTCACGCGACTTTGTATTGATCTATGTCCGGTTCCGTCGCCCTCACTGCCTTTCCTAGCCTTGTGGAAGCAGTCTGCTTCCTGACTTGCACACTTTCTCTCGTCACTTCACCAACAAACGTCAAGATTGTTGAGCAAATTGTTCTTTCCGCTCTCAGCACTTCACCGGCTTGGCTTCGTAATGCATATCTCATCCTCAAAATATCCTCGACATCCCCTCCACCCGTCTTTTACGCAGCGTGTGCCGAAGCACGTATTGACTGGTCTGACTGGTTCTTCGTCCTTGGCGGACGTGAATTCGAGCTGACAATCAAACGAGCTGCAGTATCTGTTCGGGTTGCAGGTATTCCCGGACAAGCTGTCGTCTGGAAGCAAGCACCTCCTGCACGTCCCTCCTTCACTCCATCCCTTGATTTCTCGGAGCCTGTCCTAGATGTTCAGGTTCCGATTAGGGGCTCTAGTCGGCCCACCACCTCCAGCAGGACTCCCTCTCTCCTCCCCCTTAACCCCAACCAAATTCGCCCTCTGAGGACCCTCGCGCAGCAGTTACTGCATTCCGAACAAGAGGAGGAAGAGGCGGACGAGATCTTTGCACTGATCTCGAAGTTCGGTGCATCTGAGATTTCGTCTACTCCAACCCGGGAGTGGTTCGAGGCTCCGATAGCCCCGGTCACACAGGCGCCCGTACCAACGCGCTCGTTGCGACTTCCCATCCTCGAGGACGAGGCGTATTCCGAACACAACACCTCACCTATCGCCTCCCCTGGAACATCTCGCTCAAATTCACCCTCGACCTCTATGTTCTCCTACTCTTCCTCTCAGGAGAGTCTCACCTCTATCTCTACTGCCTCCTCCATTGTATCGACTTCAATCAAACCATATGCAGAACCTTTCGTTCCTGCCTCCAAACACGCTCCAGTACCCCGTTGCCAAGCGAAAACCAATCCTCCGGTTGTCACGAATCCACCCAAAAAACGTGTTCAGCGCTACCTTTATCAAGGGGGTCAAAGCACCACGCTTACTGGAGGAGTCATGTTAGGCGCTACGAAGGCCCCTACGTCACATTCTACTTCGCCGTCGACTATGAACAGCCGCAGTCCAGGCACCAGAGGTCAATCGCGGATCCGTACTCATGCCAGTCCGAGTTTTTGGAACCGAGGTAACTCCGTCCGTGTTTGAATCCATTTTGATTCTTCATTTTCTTTGCCTCATGTTGTGTGGAGCTGATCTTCAGACAGGCATGAGCCTTGCGCTCTTCGGTATTGATTTTTGTTCATTAGTTTATCCGTATCATTTGTTCATCTGATGATTGGTTGTGCATCTTGTTGTATTATCACCGCTTTTGCCCTTTGGCAGTCATAGATTTCCATACGGGATCCTGACCTTGGTTCTACTCACTTTTTGCATTGTCTGTGTTTCTCGACTAGTTGCTTTGACCCATAGTTGCTCCATTCTCATGTAGTATATCTGATGCTATGTTGTAATGCATCGTTATCTCTAATCCGGTACGAGAGGCTCTCTGGATCAGGGGTCATTGATCCCTTCCTTTTCACCTCCAGCCTCCTCCAGCGAACTTTCGCGAGTATAAATATCTTATCTTTTGTAGTGCTTGTCGAAAAGCAAGCTCTATTCGGGTGATATAACGTATGTAGAGCCTCCGTGGATTCGTTCTCCAAGCTGCATCCGAAAAGAAGCGTCACGGATAGTATATACTGTTGGATGCAGTCTCCCGATACGCTCAGTTGGATAGACGAAAGTCTCGATATTCATGCATCCTCCTTTGAAAACCAGCTTCCTGCAAAATCTATTTCTGATACATAACTTCTTCATGCAACGTGGTTGTTCAATCACTATAGGTAAAATGACAAGAGAAGCTCCATCAGAGGCTTCTCTGTCCCACTACCAAGCCTGAATAGGAAGTATCTATTCTTAGGAACCGGTCCATGCCCTTCTCATTGCCGGTTATCTAGGCTCAGCAACGAAAATTTGACAGGAGTGCTCACAATTACCCCGGATGCTTCGAACGTCTCTCTGCTCACCTTCATGATATTACCTTCGTTACCCTCGCCATCCCTGAAGCTATCCGGGAGAGAAGGCGGCGGATTTTCCGGGAGCTGGCTCTTCACCTCCGAGTGGGACACCATGTAAACGCTACATGCAACAGTATTTTGTTCATGGCTGGATACCTTGAGTTTCATGCAGTGCATTCGGCTAATTAAATGTCAATTTTAGAACAACTTCATGATCAGACGGTGATATCGTATTGCCTTTCCGCCCTAAAGTTCTTGCCCCGAACCTTTCGAGAATTTTTAAACATTTGTTGGTAAGCGAAACTTGCTCAGCATCATATGTGACATAGCAGAACGTGGACAGAAAGCGGTCTTCCCCGGTGATTCTAAGTATTACTGACCGCGGAAGCGTATCATTGTCAATCTCCGATCAGTGACAGACTGATTTTTGAGCTGGAGCCGATTTGGAGGTTATGAAGTGCGGACATCAGACCCTCGGGATGATCGCCTTTGCCCTAGATCCACGGTTTACGCAATTCACTGAAATATGCTATGCTGACTGTCCAGATATATCGGGCATACGATGATACCATTGAGCCGAGTTGGGTCCGTGTAAGCAGTTCAAGGGGGTTGCTACTAAGCAGTCAATGCGGCAGTGCTATATAAACCACTACTGGGACTCCTCGAAAGGTCAGCTTCAACTCACTATTACTTCTCTACTCGAAGACTCTTCAGCATGTCTCCCAACAAGGTACGCACATACGAATGAGTTCATCGAATGAGCTTTAACCTGGTAGCATCTAGGTCACTACCACCATGTCCAACTCCATGAAGACCCAGATTGAACAAATACTCTCCCGCTTTTTGAGGGAATGCGATATTGAATTTCCTCGCCATGTCCCTTTGGACCAGAACTTCCGCGATGCATGCTATGCGGACGCCACCCGTCGGGGGTTCGACCTAAAACTACTCTCTAGACCTCTCGATGTTGGGATAGCCATTGGTGACACAGGTTATCGGCACCTCGAGAATTTCTCGACGCGAGTGTTTATCGCAGTTTGGACCTGCCTCTTGACACACGTCGACGATTACTACGAAGTATATGCCGACGGATTGAAGGAATTTTCCAGCAGGTTTATGAGGCAGGAGAAGCAGATGTACCCCGCTCTGGATCATCTCGTGGAGATAAGCAGAGAAATCGCGGACCACTGGGATACCATTGGGGCGAACATTATACTTGCGGCAGAGCTCGATTACTTGACGTCATCAATAATTGACAGCACAATCGAGGGAATGGAAGTGAGTACCATGGTATATTGCCTGGTACAACCTTAGCATGATGCTTACTGCATTCTCTTTTCCAGTTCAAGACCAAAATGGCTCCTGGGTTCCCACAATATACGCGCCGTATGTCGGGTATCTCTAGAGCATATTGCTTCGAAGTCTTCCCTCGAGATTTGGATGTGAAAGAGTGGATTCAGGTCACTCCCGATCTCCTGCATTATATTGACCATACCAAGTACGTCGGCCGCATTTGTCTTCCATATTTCCATGGTGCTGACTCATCGAGCAGTGATCTCCTATCCTTCTACAAGGAGGAACTAGACGGAGAGTCCCTCAATTTCGTCTCGATGAGCACACAGGTCAACGGTATGACAAAAATTGAAGCACTGCAACAGCTCGCAGATACGACTGCGGAGTGCTATCATCGTGCTGCACAGCTGCTACAATCGTCCCCTAGATCTTACGAGGCTTTCCGCGCCTTTTGCGTGGGCTACGTCGGCTTCCATTCACTTTCGCCTCGGTACAAACTCACACAACTTCAACTATGAAAAGCTTGCCACCGCGAGCACCGTTCCTTGAACTTTTTTATCCTTAGTCATGGTTCCATGTTATATTAGCATTGTGTTGTATTTATAGTAAAGTATCGACCGATATCTGTATTTCATCTATACGTAAAAAAGACTGACATTATCTGCTTACTTTAACTTTATTTTCCTCCTGGTCTGGTGTACAGAAGCACCTAGCAGCCGGAAACGAACCATCTTGGCGGTCAGCCTTTCTGATTACTTGATTTTGCTTGAATTTTAGGGCGGAGATTAGGGCAGCCTGATCAAGTGATATATACCGGTGGGCTAAGGCCATAGGTAGGGATGTGGCTCTGGTGTTATTGAACGTGATTCCTGAATTCTTTTGGTATCTGAAAGGGTATGGGAGATAATCTGATGTGATGCCTGATGCCGACAGCGCCTCAAGTACTTCGATCCCAAGCTTGGTCTTTGAACTCCTTCGAAGCATAATAGCCGATCACACGCTTGACAGACTTGGTCGGAAGGATAAGCACCCCTTAGATCTAGAGGGTATGGGACGTGCACTCTGTACGTACGAGCATCTTACTTAGACTCACTGCAATCATCGACTGACGACCATTCCTTGCTTGGGTCTAGTGTATTGCTCTGGTAGCCGTGTGCAGAAGTCAAGTTTGATAATCAAAATCTCATAAATTACATTTTGGTGTCAGGCATTAGCTCTTCACTCATAAACGCGGATGGACGCGAAATCGAAGTATGCCTTGCTGAAAGCGCCCGGGTTATTGTTAACATAGTCTAGAGAACGCGTGAGTAATTATTTAAATAATTCTTCTGGATACTCACCATCGCAAGTAGAAGGGCAACCACTCTGCGAGTAGACGCTACCTGCCCAGTCACCGCCTGAGAGAACATCAGAAACTGCAGCCTATTAGTAAAGAAATTGGACTAACAGAAAGTCAAGTTGATAATAATATTGTGAGCAGCGAAGTGTTGCGAAATATCGCAGCTGGTATTAGGGAAGTTGGCGGTGGGAGTTCCCTTTCAAAGACTATCAGGAATAATATATGAGTAATAAATCGTCTAGCACTCACCCAGTTATCGGTGTTCACACTACTTCCCCCATTCTTGACGCCGGCAGGAACAGTTGTCGAGTGGCGGGGCCAGAACCAGACTTTGATGCCAGCGGGTGCACGCTCAACAGCATACCTATATAGGAGATTCATTAGCCCTCATCAGTACACCAAGTGGGTAAATAGGAGCAGAAATACGCACCATCCTCCTCCATTGTTATTGAATGCAGGACCATAGCTGTTTGCTGTAGGGAACTTTACGCCACACCCAGCGTTTCCGTTGACGTTTGCATTACAATCTAGGAGAGTAGGTGTGCTATTGTATGCGTTAAGGCTTCATCGATACTGAAGAGCTGACGTCGATGACATACCCCGTTTCTTTTCGAGAAGCTGGCATGGTACAACCTAGATTGAATAGCAGACATTGAGTAATGGTCTAGTACTCCAGAGCAAAGAGAGGACGCACCGGCGCCAGTATGGAGGGTAGCAGCATTGGGCCCCTGATCATTGACACCTTCCACGATATCGATTTCGCCCTAGTAATTTCATTAACACAGATGTAATCACTGACTACCTTGCCACTTACTCCGTTGGGCCACTGCGGCTCGTTGACCTCCCAGATTGCTGGCCATGTGCTGTCATTGACCATTAGCTTCGCTTGCTAGTGTTGATCGTTAAAATAACATACCCGCAACCTTGAGGCATGTGATGAACGTCAAACCTATCAAATAATTAACACCTGCCATAGACATAGATAAAGGGGGTAGCGTTCGTACACTGCGACGTGTTTAGTGAAAGTCTTGGTAGACTTAATTCGCACAGAGTTCCGACCAGCACCACTGGGGTTAAGGACTGTTTTGTCATCCGCACGGATGATATAGCTTGTATTGCTAGCCTTCTTTACTAGACCTTGCGCAACAGCGGTGGCCTTGTTAACATAGTTCCTGACCGACAGAATGCAATAAATATTGTGTAAGAAGTATATCCATACTAGTAAGACTTACACTCGACCATGTGTAGGATCAGCGATAGCTTCAAACTCAAAAAAGTCGAGGAAGCCAGTAGGAAGGACAGTGTGCGATATCGAGTAGGTACCAGCGTAGGCAGGAGCGAGAAGTGACGAAAGGAGGAGAGCGATTGAAGCTTTCATAACGATAGATGTGTCAAAATCGAATATTCTAGGAAGAGTGGAAGTAGCGATATGCTGAAGGGACAAAAGTGACGATCTCGACTGCTTTATATCTTCTCCAATCCTGAGATTTCAGGAACTCAATGGATTGCTTGGAATGGATCATATCTCCGTCAACTCATCATGTGCGAGTGCTGCCTCAATCTTTGGGTATCTCCGCGACAGAAGAACAGAAATGTTCGAGAGGTAAGCGTAGAGCCATGTGTAGTTGAAAGTGATCGAATGAGATTGAGGAAAGGAAGGTGGGGTCGTGGGAACAACCTCGGAACTTTCAGATCGAGAGAGTTGGCAGTCGCACTTTCAAGGTACTCGGCCACAATGCCTACAAGCCAGATCAGCTGCCGAGTATCCTGTAATTTATTGTATAATTTGCACACGTGGTTCGATCCATGTGCTCTGGTGGATGTATACTGCTCAGCGCACTATCTCGATGAGGGATCAACGAGGGATAAGTCAGTGCCTACTTCGTCGGGCGGTTGCAGCATGGTCAAATACACATTTTGAAGAATTCTTGAGACTCTCTTTTTGAGGGAGTCCTCTCTTGTCTTATTCTGACAATTTTTGGGGGAGCCTTGGTCTTTAGGGAGTCCGATAAAGTATTGGCAATCTCCGTCACTTAGCCTAGTAATGGCTAATACTTTCCAAAGAGTTTGAGTTGGACGGGGATATCGGTGTTCCTTGGCTAGCTAGGCAATTTCTACTCTGATCGATCCTCTTTATCGTTTGAAATTTCGCGGCATCCGTCCGCGTGTGCGTCGTATCGCATGACGGGGCAGCCACATTTATATCCTCACTTACCAAGAGAACCTCGAGTCATTCGCAAGTCTGACAAGTCTCGGAAAACCCTTTTCGTCTAGCGAGTCGAGCTCGCTTAACCAGATGCACATGCGTCGAAATGACAGCTGACTTGGACTCGACAGACCAGGTTTCTCCTGGCTCCTCTCGAAGATTTCGGATTCCTCGTCAAGAGCTCATCATGGGACATACCATCAGGAGAGCAAAAATATCTCGTCTTTCCATTCCTTCTACATACTAGCCATCCAGTGTTGTGTGATCAGGCTTATAGGTACCATCTGCATTTCCCCCCAGTGTCAGGGGGCAATCTTAAGCGGGGAATCAATCCGAATATTTTCCGAGCCGACGGTTGACGATTCTTGTGCCTTTGAAGGTGTCATGAGCCGAGTATAACCGAATGTTAGTATACTTATGGCGCAAGTCGACTTGACGCACAATAAATGCAACTACCAGTCCGCTCTTATCATTTTCAAGGCAAGATGAATCGGAGTTGAATCCGTGGAGAATTCCACATCTATCACCGGACTTTTGCAGTGGAATATTTGATCCGTTTCTTCAGCAAGGCTATCGCATTGCGATATCTGTTCAGCACAGTAACTACTAAGAATGAATGAGATTTCAAGTCGAGCTCGCGCTTACCTGTATCTAAATTAATATCGAACTTTTATATTGTATCACAGGAGATACTTGGCGAGATTGACTACCCGAGAACCTTCCACTGGAAAGCAGAATTAGTTCTGACTATTAGATTGGACGCGGTAAGCCGAGCTCTGCATAGCTTGTCATAGAATTGAGAGAGAAGTGCTCGGCGTGAATGTGTGAACTTCAATAAATGTGATCAATGTATCGCAGGTTCATTGTCGCGCAGTCCGAGTAAGTCTTACTGATCCATATTCTTCTGCTCGAGATATCTTGACCTCAGACCATAGAGAAAGCGGATAGAGTGAACCGAAAAGCGCTTTATACCTTGCCATTGAAAGCCCTTAAGCCCTCCAGGTTGGATTTGCCGAAGGTCAGAGCAGAGGCTGGTCTTGGTGTCGGTGTGTTTGTTCGAGGACAGGATGGCAAACAATGTCGGTTCATTCGGACGATCTCACGAGGATCGAGTCACTAAATTTAGTCCATTATGCCGAACCTAACACCCATCCTCTTGATGCTCGTTCCACTGAAGTTGTACGAAAATGCTACTCAAACGGTGTAAAACAAGGAAAGGCTTCTTGTTGCGCGCTCTCTCCACAAAATCAATCATCCACATCCCAAAGTCTTCCTCAATACACCCCTTTGGCGATCCTTCAAACCGACTACCAGTCCTTCGTGATGTCGAATGGCGAGTGAACGAGGGAGATGCCTGGGCTGTTATGTCAGCCTCGTCCGGAGATAATGGAAAGAGAGCCTTGTTTCGTGTACGTGCACTTTCGATGGTCCTGTACTCGACGCTCAACGACACTGGGTAGACTCTTCTAGGGCACCTTCGCGTCCTTACCATACCCTCCGACGCACCGAATGAAGGACTTTTCCCCTTTCTTGGCCCAGACTCTGACCCATATTCCACGATTGCAAGTGTCTCCTTCTCCCATCGCTCCGGCAGAGGCGCTGGTGGCGCTTTCTACGACTACACCGCACGATACGGTGCTATTCGGGACGAAGACGCACTCACGCTCCGAGAAAGCATGTTTCCTGAAAGTATCGCTGAGGAGATGCCAGATCCCTTGGCAGCTTCCCTATTCGAAAAGCCGAAAGCCAAGAAACGTGCCTTTGAAGATGTTGTCAAGCTAACAGGCGAGGAAAAACAGCTGTTTGACACGCTGGTTAGAGAGATGGACCTGGAGAGGTTATTGGACCTCCCTGTTGTTGCATTGAGCAATGGACAAACGAGACGAGCGAGGATCGTTAGAGCTGTTTTGAGGAAACCAGAGCTGATGCTATTGGATGAACCCTTGAGTGAGTGTTGTTATTCGGTGCCAGTTTGGGCGCGTCGTTGACGCGATTTTAGCTGGACTTGATGTCGCTGCTAGACCAAAGTTGCTCGACCTACTCAACAAGTTACATCAGTCCCGAAAACCACGCGTTATCCTCGGCTTGAGGACGCAGGACGATATACCTGACTGGATTACGCATGTGGCGTTAGTTCGGGACGGGACAGTCGAGGCTGGACCGAAGAATTCGATTGTGCCTCTGATTAAACAGATGGACGAGTCGTCGCGCCCTACTTCGACAGCGAAAAGCATCGAATCTACTGAGATCTCGCAGAGTGATGGCGAACTCGTGCTTGATTTAACAAATGTCAATGTCAAGTACTCTGATCGCGTCGTACGTCATTTTGGCACTTCCCTCATTCTGTTTCTCACTGTGGATTGCCAGGTTCTGAATGACATCAACTGGAAAATCCGGCAAGGCGAACGATGGCATCTTCAAGGTGCAAATGGTACGCGTACACTCATTCTTGTCTACCACATGAACTCAAATCGCACCTTCAGGATCAGGCAAAACGACACTCATGTCTCTCATCCTCGGAGACCACCCACAATCATATATCCAAAAACACCTCTTACTCCCATCTCCCTCATCCTCGTCGGCAGCAAACACGTTCACGCTCAATCACCGAAAACGCATTCCCACACCACACCTCCGCAAAACGATCGGCGTCGTCTCTCCCGAACTATTCGATGCCTTCCCTCGTCGTCATCCGGGTATGACTGTACGCGAAGCAATTGGCACGGGCTTCGAAGGCGTTTTCGTTCCTCTTGGCGGTCCCGGTGCCGTTGGAGCTACCGAAGCAGGCGAAGAATCTTTGCGAGCGTGGAGAGAACAAAGAGTCCAAGAAATGCTCGACCATTTGGGTCCGGCGTCCTGGTCTCTCAGTACACCACCATCGACACAGACGCCTTCGCTATCGAATGACTTCGCGAAGAGAAGATTCACGGAGTTAAGCACAGGCGAACAACGTATCGTACTTCTCATGCGTGCACTAGTGGGTAAACCACCTGTCGTGTTGTTAGATGAAGTGTGGAGTGGGATGAGTGAAGAGATGGTCAGTGCCGCGCGAAGGTATTTGAGGGATTTGGAGAGAGTGGGGAAGGATCAAGCTGTGGTAGTTATCACACATTGGGAAGAGGAGGTGCCGTGGAGCGCTGAGGAGGGGTTGAAGAGGTTTAGGTTGGATGGTGGACGGGGAGAGGTCGTGTAGGATTATGGGTTTGACACTGGCGTACCGGGCTTTGAATTGGCGACAGGATTAATCGTATGGGAGTAATGTAAGCCTTACTCTACGCGATGCTCTGCGGAGTCGATCAGTTGAGCTCCTGAGATGCTGATGCCGTATGAGGTGAGGGTATTCTAAGGCCTCCCTCCAATACGTGATTTCGCCGTCACGATTGATTTGACTACGCATTCATTCCAGAACCTTGATCTCAGACCTCAAATTCGCCTTAATTACCAGTGCTGCCATGTCCGCTGTACCCCGTACTGAACTATCGCATTTGATGACGCCACTCGAGATTTGAGATGGTGAGACATATTTGCCTCGTTGAGACCGGGACGGAATCCCATTGACTTAGTGGACGCGTGGCATATGCGTCTAGGCTGCAAGATGACTCTTGATATCCTTCAACCGTGCTCGCTTCAGTTATGATGCATTGATGTTTAGAGAGCGGGTACTAAGACTTAGACCGGGTATTGATTCAAAGGCTCCGACAGGGCATATCGATCATAAACTAAAACTGAAAACTTATACCGAAATTCCTTTTCAAGAGCTGTGTTTTCCGACTACCAGCCGCCTGATCCCTATTCAATCACTCTCATCTCTAATGAGGAAAGCTCGATGTCCGACACTTGGCGTGAGTAAATCCATAGGGCGCGACAACAATGTTTGACCCAGATCACAGCCCGCTGACCGAATGTTGAGAATTAACCGTGCACCCTGTGTGGTAAATTTGCTCAAGTTGCTGAGTTTATAGAAACACATATTTGGAACTCACAACCATGCCATAGCCAACGACAAGCCAACTACGGATGAGTCAATCTCTTGCTATAGGAGCGACTAGATCTGCTCGGGCTTACATGCTCAAGTCGCCGGCTGCGAGGTTGAATCTGAAATTTTCGAAAACCTCAAGCAGTGATAGAACTGAAAAGGCCATTTGAGAAGCTGCTCCGAGTCCAAGGCTAGGAGTGCAGGACTTACCCCAGACATTGGTAGTAAAGGACCGTGAATGACGGTTATGAGTAAAGCGAACACAAAAATTAGGCTTAGCTCAGGGAATCAGAAGGAGAGTCCCGTCGCGGTAGAAGACATAAAGCAACGGAGTAACTAGTTGCATGTGAGAGATCCGTTCGAGGGGAGTCGGACCAGTAAACTTGAGAATCTTGTAGTATCTCAAGAAGGGTACGATCGTAAGTCCAATGCCAACTGTACTTGCAAATAGACCATCAACACTGTCAAACCACAAGAGGAAGATCAGGGGTAAGTACAGGTTGCTCACCATGAATCCACTCACACAAATGCTCCGGACACACGTGTTGATATGCTTCCAATGGCATCGAAGTCGTCGGTGTAAAGGCATCCATGGAGTGGTATGTCTCCGTAGTACTGCACTAACCATTGAACTGTAGGTCGAAAGTATCGCAGTAGTTACACCAATCTGAACGAGTAACATCAGTCAGTCAAGATACACATGGAAGGAGTGACTTACTAGACCTTCCACTAAATCGTTCCCCGATCGT
>JANIEX010000219.1:0-45288 GCA_027627405.1 Leucocoprinus birnbaumii
CCCCCTGTGAACTATATGCGCCTATAATCCCTGTTATTTGGTGAAATACAAGTATGTGCGTTTATATGCAAGTTTTTGCAGCGATTATATGCGGTTATATGCAAGTTTTCGCAGCGAGTATATGCAGTTATATGCAACTAATTGCGGCGAGATTATGTTTGGTGAATGTCGTCGAATGCTAAGTCGTCACGATGATACGTGTATGCACCTATATGCACACACTGGTGAAAGTATTATCGTTCGGATAGAGAGATCACTCGCCGTGTTGTGTTTCGCAGGTTTGTGTATGTGAAGGGATAAGGAAAGGAGAGAAAGAAAAAAAAAAGGAACCGAAAAGGGCGACGCAAAAAAAAAAAGTGAAAGCCCGCGAGGGCTCACGAAGAATGACGATAGGAGTACTCACGAATGATCACACAAAGAAAGCGTGGCCAATGCGGTCTATATGGAAGGGGATACGCGTATCGTAGGTACAAGTGGTAAGGTGTAAGTGAAGGTAAGAAGTGAAGGTCCGATGTGAGCATGCGTCGTCTATCTACCAATGTTTACCTATGTTGATCCTAAGAATAGACGACCAGGCTTACACCGTCGCATCTCGGAAGGCCCTGGAGGAGGGATCACACGAACTCCAAACCCTGGAGGACGAGATTTCCCGTTTACAGGAGCAGAGCAACAGGCTCTCAGACAGAAAGCAGGCGATAGCCAACTTCGTCAATAACCACAGAGCCCTTCTCGCCCCCCTTAATCGACTTCCACATGATATCCTACAAGAAGTCTTCTACTATTGCCTCCCGGTCGCTCACAACTCCATCATGAGCGCCAATCAGCTACCACTCTTGCTTGGTCGCGTGTGTAGCAGGTGGAGGCAGGTGCTATACTCGACGCCAATGCTGTGGACTTCAATACATATCGTTGCAAATGCTCCACCATCCCCTGTGCCCCAACGCAGTCAGTCTGCGAGGCTGGACGCCATTGAGGCTTGGCTTTCCCGCTCTGGTGTTCTTCCATTATCCATTTCCCTATTCCATGACTTCTCATCCCCTTATGCACCAGCAGCTGCCGAATCACAGATACCACCAGAACTAACTATTGTCCTATCTCATGCCCATCGTTGGAGATCCCTTCACTTCGGCCTCCATAACACCAATTGGTTACCCGACTTTATTAGCCAATTACGTCCCGTCGATGTCCCCTTGTTACAGAACTTTGGCATCAAACATAATCTTCCATCCGCCTGGGCGGAACGAGTTTCAACCGCTCTTTCTCCAGATCATAAACACAGTATTCTCCACGCACCTCGATTACGCTCTCTAGCGATCCCTAGTGGAGCACTCACCAGGTTTAAACCGAGCGATCATTGGCATAATCTAACAGCACTCGAAATCATATACGACCAAGCATTCTCCTACGATCCTTTCATTCGAGCATTAAATCAATGCTTAAACCTCGAAACATTTGCCATAGCATTCGTTTCCTCTTGGGCAGATTGGGATGCACCACCACACCCGGCATCGCTCTCATACATCACCCTTCGAAATCTCAAGCTCCTCAGCTTTGACACCGGATCTGGAAAGGACAAATACGCTTGTCAGATCTTGGATAGTTTAACGGCTCCTTCACTCCTTCATTTAACATACCACCACAAGTCCCCATCTAATAGATGGGTCGATGTGGGGTTTTATGCTCAGAAAAAACTAGTGCGGTCCCTCCGCTCGTTCTTTGACAGATTAGGAGGTCAGTTGGAGGAAATGGATCTCTGCTTGGATTGTTTTGGCGAACCAGTGTTGGTCGAGCTTTTACAAGCTGCACCGGGGTTGAAGAGATTATTCTTAGCCGGAGATATCTACACACCACCATCCCATATGAACTGGGCACCGTATAATGAATGGGATTCACCACCACCACGATCAGCCCATCATCCTATCGACGATTCTTTCCTACGTCGATTTGTTTCTGGAGAAAATGCCGATCAGGTTGTTGATGCTACGGGAGGCATTTTCGATGAAGATAATGATGCTCATATCATGCAAAGACTTTGTCCGAACCTTGAAGTGGTGTCGTTCTCGGAAGTTGAATTCTCTAAACACGCGATATTTCAGTTTTTGAAATCCCGGAGTGTGGATATTCAGCCTTGGCATAAGATAGCGAAACTTCGGAAAGTTAGTATAGTCTCGTACGTTCCCTTTGAAGATGAAGAGAAGTTGGAGGAAGATACTCGTGACGAGGTTTCGAAGATTGAGGAGCTGGAGAGGGAGAGTGGGTTAAATGTGTATCTGGAGTATATCCAACGAGGTCGGACGGCGAATTTTTCTTCTTCTACGTCTTACCCGAGGCTGCCGTATACGCCGCCAAATTATTCTCCTTATGATGGGACTTATTCGGTGTATAATATGTTGATGTTCGATACTGATTAATTTTACACTCGATGACTTGATATCGGGGCCCCTTTGGAGTACAATATTACTCTAAAGCTGACTTGGTCCGATGATGGTTGAGCTTGGGTTCTTAGGAACAATGTCAAGGTACTAATACGCACCGAATGTATAGAACCTACCGAGAAAAAGTGATCTAAACGTCACTCAGTCCAATCTCGACAGCTTTTCCATTGGACGCCCGGATGACATGCGTATCCTTGTGTATCCTTGTAGATCCGATCAAAGTGTGTCATCTGATACCATCTGTTCAAACAATCCATTTCATGATCATCGCGTCCAACCTGACTCTGCCTAGACTTTCCTCCGAAATCAATCATGTCCTTCCCATGGGCTCGGAAGATCAAAGATACGAGCTTGAGATCTCGCCTCAGTCTGTAGTTCTAGATAAAGAGACAGGTTTACGTATATACCTGCCACACGTCGAGAAGAGTGAAGGAACCTCCGTTCAAAGTTATGATATCCCAGGTTGGTTCGACAGTCCGTAGTCTCTGCGCTGACATTTTTCGTGATAAATAATTTGGAGTGTTTATCGTACTATCCATGGCTATAAATTAGCTATATAATTGCTGGACCTTAACCGATGTCAGTACTGGTAGCCATAAGCCACTGTATTATGCCAAGATGAAGGATCTGAGGTCCGACAGTCGATTATATTCGCCCGTGATATCGCTATATTTGTGTGTTTTCACTTGTCACTATGTAATATATAGACAATCGATTTGACCACGAGCTGACCAGATAATTTTCAAGTGTGCAGTGCGAGGGTACAGGTTGAGTGCGGGATATTTTCTGAAGTCGGGTACTCCCCAATGAGGCTGACTCAATGATGTCCCCGATCAAGTCGGGGGTATTGCCGAAGGTGTGCCGATTGGCCCGGGTGCTCTACAGCAATCTAGTTGCTCATCTCTTGCTTCTTACGAACTATCTCCCCTCTCATGGTTTCTGCACTCCATCGCAAGCTTCGCACCAACGACCCGCCAACTAGAGGTGAAATACTCAACGCCCGCACAGCTCTCGCTTCGTCTCTGGCGCGGGCAAAAGGGCTTGAAGAGGCGGTAATGCAACTGGAGAATAGATTGAATACACTGGAGCGCTCAAAGCACCAGCTTTCCGCGTTACTGAAATCTCACAGTGCTTTCATCGCACCAGTCCGCCGACTTCATCCTGAAATTCTCCAGGAAGTCTTCTATCATTGTTTACCAAGGGCTCACAACACCCTGATGAGCAACAGAGAAGGTCCGCTGTGGTTAGGACAAGTTTGCCGTCATTGGAGAGAGATTGTCTATTCAACCCCGAGATTATGGGCCTCGATTCATATAATAGCTTCGCCATCACCCTACTCCTCACATCCACTCGACGTGTCCAGGCGAGAGGCCGTTGCTTCGTGGCTCTCACGCTCTGGAGTACTCCCGCTTTCCATCTCGATCTCTAATGCTGGACGGGAACCCGTAGGCAGGCGGTGCTGCTTTAGCAGGAGGAGTCCGAGTAATGATTACGTCCAACCTTACCTTGACCTAATCACCCCCTTTGCTCACCGTTGGAGGAACCTCTTCCTCACTCTCTACTACTTTGATTGGACGGACTTCCTGAACCGCTTAGATGGATCGGACGTCCCCATGTTACAAAGCCTTCATATCGAGGGTGACAAGCCCCGGAGATACCCAGATAAAATTGATATCTCTTTGTTGTCTAGAGAGAATTCCATTCTCCGTGTGCCCTCACTCCGGGTCATATCCCTCCCCACCTTCTACTCTCAACTCTCAGAATTGCAGGCACCATGGGGACAATTAACTGGGCTTGACCTTGGAGCACGCGGTCTCGAGCTTTCCGACGTTGATAAGATGTTGAGGCTGTGCCCAGACCTCGAATCTTGTCGTATACGTATTGTCGATTACGGTCTCGAATTCGATCCAGCATCACCAGTCGACGCCTACCAAATGACTCCCATCACTTTATTCAAACTCCAAACACTCCATGTTGTGGTTGATTCATCATGTTCTTTGACTTCGAGTATCAATGCTTTATTCCTCGACCATCTGACTACACCCACACTCGTACATCTCACATACGAGCAGCTGGGCTACTCCTTGCATCCTCGCAGGCGCTTCTCAGTGGATTCAACAACGTCCAATGTCACACAGACTATAGATAACCACTCTCTACTGCTGACATCACTCTGCTCCTTCCTACTACGATTAACATATCCTCTTGAAGAATTGGATTATCGGCAACAAGAATTTTCTGTAACATGGGCTCAGAAAATTTTGCCCTTGGTTCCAAACCTGAAACGTTTATCGTTGAAGGGATATGAGATCGCGGCCCCCGCCATAGTTCATCCTCCGCTTCTTCACAGCGCTCTCCCTTCCGCTCCACCTTCCCCTACGAATGACTTCATTTTATATCAACTCATGCCTACGGAAGCATTCAATCATGATAACATGATGCAGATCTCTATCTCAGATGACGGGTTTGAGCAGGCTGGGGCTCTACCTTGCTTTTGTCCACATCTCGAAGTCTTCAAATGCTTTGATGCCACGTTTACGCCACAGGCTATTCTCCAGTTTCTCCGCGCTCGTACGGTCGATCATGAGATCAACAATCTCGCCCATCTCCGCAAGGTCAGCATTGCCTACAGTTTTGCTCATGGGAATAGCATCTTGTGGACTCAGGAAGATGGTTATAAATTAGAGAAGGAAATAAGAAAATTGGAGAAGAAGACGGGTGTTCAGGTTGAAGTCTGTCAAGGGACTTCTAAATTTTATACACGTAACCCTGCTTGGCCGTCCCCTATACCTTGGGCATACCAGGGAATCTCACCATCGCTAAATGTTGGCAGACCCCTTGGTCCTCTGTCTTTTTAGCAAGATTTTATGGCTTTTTGTCTCAGTCTGTCAATGTACCTATATCGATTAATGGTTGTCCAACATGCCAATGTTCTTATATACTAGACTATCTCTTGAACAAAGACCTCCTCTATAAATCATATCCTGTGAAGAAACTCTTCGCGCCGCAGAATTCATGATCGCTCTAAAGTGAACACAAAATTGAACACAGGGATATCAGCAGACGGTCGGTAAGGCTCCAGGCTGATTCAAGGAGCTAGTTCTCTAGCTAGAACCAGTCGTCAGGTCTCGTCGCTATATCTAAATGTTTGAACTTTCAACAGTACCACTAACTCATCCCAATCCTCGTAATTTACTACGATGATCGGCTGTGTTGCTTTCTAAGCGTTTACGTATCAGCACATGGTTACGACAACCCAGCGCGAAGCGCCAGAAAACATATACCGAGATTTTCGGAAACTTGATCTTCTGGGGCTTGATGTCCGTACTACGGGGGATGACAAACCCGCATAATTTGTATCTCATGGATGAAGTTCTCGCCACCGTGAATAGAGAAAGTAGAAGTATGATTCACAAACGGTGTATATACACATATTGAAAAGACTCACGAGTCACAATCTGGGAATTGGGGTATATATGAAGATCGATAACCAAAAACAGTACCAAGCACAGGAAATCCTTCCATACTTTTCATGGGTCCGCCCAGCTGGCTCTTTGGGTTAAGAACAGCACGAGGCGCGATAGCTGCACCCACGACTTGACGCGCAGAGATAGAATTTGTCCAGGAAGCTTCTTCGTTTCAGCAGGCCTAGTGGGAGCAAGTTAACTATGAACACGTCATGTTGAAGAATAACGAGCACACATCCGCACCGATTCTTCAACGAGCGAAACACTGGGAAACCTTGAGCCAAACCACTTTGAATACGGACACAATCCGCTTCTTCAGCGCATTGATAAGCACGGTAACGCGCTGTCCGTGGTGAAAGAGCTGAACGATAAACATGTTGCCACCGAATGAGAAAGATGATGCGTCATAGACCCGAAGGTACTGAGTACTGACCTTTTGGCCCCATGCGGCCCGGCTTCCAGATGCAGTCACGTCTTCTCTCCCATGAGCGAGCTTCAAGAGGGGTTGCTAAAGGTCCATCGAAAACATTAGAACAGCTGACAGACGACACGAAACTGACGCACGTACCAAACTTTCAGAGTATGAAACCGCGTCTGTAGGCGACAGAACATCAGGTGGTAGGTGGTCAGAGGACCGATGGTGAGATGGTAGGTCGACTTGAGCGACTGGGCGCGGACGAGGCACGTATCGCTGGTCGGTAAAGGTGTAAGAATGCGGGAATTCGGGTCCGTCTCTGTAAAGTCGGCCCCTGGAGGTATTTTCATGGGGCTGAGAAGACATAGCGTTGTGGTGGAATTGTGATATGAGAGAACGTGAGGTATAGGGAGAATAGAGAGAACGAGTGTAGTGGGGAAAAGAGAAGGAGAGTGAGGAACTGGGAGGAAAAGCGGTTACGAGATTGGCTCAAGAGAGAGTCGAACGAACCCACGGTGGTTATAATTCCACCCTTTTTAAATCGAGACCACGCGCGCTCCGTCGAATTCCTACGCCCTGGGGTGATCATGTTGATAGACCTAGGTCGACTCGACTTCTCCGCGGATCGTGTAGAGGAGATTGGCCCTACAACTCTCATAGAGGTGTAATGCTTTAGCGGGAGCCGCGTACGTTTCATTGAATGGTGTCTGCTTGCGCGGCAAAAATACCGGTCACGAGAGAAGGAAGGCTCAGCCTCCAAGTAGCGTGTCGGTCTGGGGTGCTGGGAGGGGCTTGCTACGAGAATCGGTCAAATAGACTGGGGTGGGCTAGGTAGATTGGCCGCGAGGAGGAAGACTCGAGTACGAAAATGTTTTCGGTCAACGAGGTTGTTGATTGACATATGCTGTTGAACAGCAACGGTACGACGTCAACAGTTGACGTCTTTCCTCCGCTGCACCATCCCCAATTGCCAACAATTCCCTATGACCCAGCTCCAAGAGGCTCGCTGTCAGCGGTGTTCCTCACTCCCTTCGTCACTCGCTGAACTTCCGAACCCCTAACCTAGGTGGAGATCGATCCTTAGAACATGACCACTCCCTCAAAAACAGACACCGCTGCTGCTGGTTATTCCTAAGCAACACAGCACCTTCCAACGACCAGCACTTCCATCCAAACCAAGGCACCTTCCCCCAATGCATGCAACCTGAAGTCCACGAACAGGTCCAAAGACCTGTCTCGCACTGGCAACCCAGTATTGATGTCCTCAACGCAGTTGAAGCTACTTGAAGCTCGTTGACTTGGGACGGCATATACAGCATCACAGGGCTTTTCTCGTCAACGAAACCGTATATAACAATGTTCTGCAACGGTTACGTCGGGTTCTCGTTTGGAACGACGAGCGCCCGCAGTCAAGGTATGAACTGGTTGAAGAACAATGTAACCGCTCCAGACGAGGGGCAATCTATTTCTGTTGCCCGTCCCTCTACGTGGTTCTGGTGTTTGAAGGAAGGGGCGAGGGGTTCATAGGGATGACTCATGATGAACCTTGGATCGTCTGCAGTCGCCTGGGGTAGACGACGACCACAAGCGGCGTCGATAGAATGCTGGAAAGACCACGAAAATCTTGCTTCAACAGACAGAAGCTGAAGCGACCTTGGACAAGACATAAATATGCCGCCAAGAGAACAAGACGCGAGGCGAAACGCTCCCCCTACTGCTGCTCGAATCATCCCATTCAAGAACTCGTTCCGCTTCTCATGCCAAACGCATGCTCCCGCCGTACGCCCGCCGTCTCCCACGATCTTGTATGCTCTTTTGACGAGTCAGACTACTATTCTCTCTCATGTTGCCATCAGCGTGTTTTGTGACATGCGCATTGTCAACTCGGGTATAGAGTGATGCCAACCCATGCGAGTCAGAATCAGATTCCCGTCTTTAAACCGCCATGGATAAGACTGATTTTCGTCTCAAAGGCAGTGGTGTGTTCCTCCTGAAGAGTCTGCTTCAAGGTCTAGACGTCGAAGGTTGACCTAACTGCAAATGATGTTGATTGGCACCAATCAAGCGCCAAGGCCCTGAGGCTACCTGGAAGGCGCCGATACGGGATGGGTTGAAACGGGAAGGTGAATGTAGGCCGCCAGGAGCTCGTGATTGTGCACCAGAAGTTGGGGCTCCAAGACGTCAAGATTCGGCCGAGACCAGACTGGCCAAAGGGCGAATCAGACTCGGTAGAAGGCCATCAGCAGTTTTGATGTCGACAATAAGTCGAATTCCAGACTTGGCCCAGGACACATAGGCTGAGCCCAGTTTCAGGCTCTCGGAACCAGTGTTGACTAGACGCTTGACGGTGGAAAATTTCGCGTATGACTGGGATGGGGCGAGCATATGGCGCTTAATCCAAGTTTCTCATTGCTGAATTAAACACAAGTCCTTATGCTTGTGCTAGTCGGGGCGAATATGTTGGGGGGTGTATGTTGGTCGCCAAACGCAGCAGAAATGACAGCATGAGCCACTATCATGGCAGAAACTTGATGTAAAGCCGCAACGGCCAGGCTGGACAAGACAAGTGACTGAGACTTGGTAGGCTGCGATTTCATCATGTCTAAGTATGAAGTGATGATGTGTTGAGACCTGTCAAATAAAAAGCGCAAAATACTTGAGTACGGAGCAAGAAAGTCAGTGACTCAAGTGATATACGTACCATGATTTTTTCCACCCAACGGCTTTCAACCGTATTCTTTCCAGGGTTCCTTTGCCAGCAACTTCTTCTAATCACGCTTCCCGGGTGAATGCCTCCGCACGGCCGTCGTATATTTCCATGTGGGAATCTATTTTCCTTGAGCCGGCGTCGAGTCGTTATTCCGTTTCAAGAAATGACGTCTTGGGCTTGACTTGTGATCCTTGGGTGCCCATAGTAGCAGGCTGATGGAAGACAGTAATGCGTGGAGCAACCTCCTAAACTTGGAAATGCTTGCGGCTTGAAATATCTGCTCATGGGGAGGAATGTAGAGAAACAGAAAGACATGTTCTGTGTGAGGAGTAGACCGTGGTTGTGACTTGGAAGACAGTGGCTCGGCTTGACCCGAAACAGTCATTCCACGGCCGCGGAAACTGAATTTCAAGTTGTCTTTTTGGTCCGCCGCTCTTCTCGAATTATCCTTCACCGACCTTGATCATTAACCGCTGTGCTCCAGCCTTCAAACAGGTCCTAAAACGCGAGGAAATTATGGCGAGATCTCAAGTCGGACGTCCAACTTTCAAGCCCATCCTCCGTCAAAATATCGGAAACACACTCAGCGCTCAATGAGTTCGCAGGCGAGCAAATAGGGCGACTGTGACTCTTAATTTAAGCCGAAAGACGGGCAAAAGTGCTAGGAACTAGATTGTAGTTTTCTGGGTATTGCCCAACAGAAAACACCAGCTGTCCTCACCAGGTATTCTAGCCATCGTATCTCCAATCTTTAAGTTGGTGTGCTCACTGTCAATCTAGGTTTGTATATTTCCGGGAAACGGGGAAGGATGTCAAGAGATTGCTTATCCTTCTGACCTTCCAGCGGAAGGCATTGGAGGATGAACCACACGGGTTACAGGGCTCGAAGACGAAGTCTCCCGATAGCAGGAGACGATTGCATACCAGATTCCCGAGCAAGAAGCAGACGATACCTATAGGGCGGCTTTTGCTCCCCTTGACCAACTGTCGCGCGGTATCTTCAAGAGTCTTCTACCAGTATCTCTCAATTGTGCACTACCAATGGTTGATCTCAGCACTTTTGACATATCGAACCGTTGCCTCCAGAGCAACTCAGGACATATAACCACACTCAACGTCCCTCTCCCATACTGGATCTTCGTCGTCTGATCTGGAAAGCACGACACGATTTCTAGACCTTGGACTCAACCGGTAGCGTGCCTCTAATCGTATCCATTCCTACCATACTGCGCAGCTACTAGTTTGGTGCCTACTATATTTCTTTCACCGTGATTGCGCTATGATTCTTGCTCACGGGCGAGTTTCCATATCTCATACAAACTGTAACACTGATTAGACCTAATGTAATTGCGCGCTGGTAGTGGGAACACAGTCCGAAGGTGAATCCCCGACTGTCAGATGCGTTTATCACCTTGTTTGGCAAGGTCATTGGCCAAGTCTGAAAGGGACATCAAAATCTGCTACTTCTGATCATAACTTGTGCAAATAAAGGCCCACTCAAATCGACATACATAAGACTTAGACAGGAAACAGAAATCACAAATCTAATAAATTCCCAAGCCACGAGGAGCAAGCGACCAGAGGTCGGTCGGCGACGGGCAGTGAAGGGGACAGTTGCAAATGCCAGCAACATATCCTCGCAGACCCGGGCGGCACATTGGGGGAGTTCAAACCTCAAATGGAATGCAAGCCTCATTCGAGGTTTTCGCGCAATTTAACGGGACGGCCATGCAGGATCCTGCAAGATGTTGGCGCGGAAGAATTTCCGTGACCTATGGTATAGAGTCAATGGTCAAAAGGACTGCAGCCCACATGGTCCTCTCTTCAATCTTTCGATTTCACCTTCATGACCGTTTAATCCTTTGTCACAACGTCGATCCGTCTCAGAAGCTTCGTATAGTATACAGCTTCAACTGGCGCTCGACGACAACGACGACAGGTGATAGTTATACCCAACTCGATTCCAAGTCGCGCCGCACGACATGATCTCGCCACGCACTAGGCCATTAGAATTCTAACGACATGCAATTTTAGCCTTATAGTCAGTAAAAATCGGCAGGCCTTCTGTATATGTACATAGATGATCCCGAAACCCGATATTCAGAGTATATGGGTTGCAATTGAACTATATATGATAAAGAAAAACAGAAAAACCGTCCGTGTATCCATTAAGCCACCCAACCGCAACTTCTTCAGATTACACCAACGTCGCCGCAATGGCAACAGCAATTCACTAGCAAGTGAAAGATGCCCAAAAAGATTGAATTCGTCCAGAAAACTTCTTCGGTTTAGCAGGCCTAGTACGAGCAATTTAGTCATAGCCTGTCAAGTTGAAAAATCACGAGTACACACCTGCGCCAGCCCCTTCAACAAGCAAAACACTGGGAAATCTTCAGCCAAACCACTTTGAGCACGGACGTAATCCGCTTCTTCAGCGCGTTAGCGAGAACTGTGAAGCGCTGTCCGAGATAAAAGAACTAAACGATGAATGTGTTACCACCGAATGAGAGCAATGCATGTGTCAGAGATTGAAGTTACGGACCTTTTGTCCCCATGCAACCCTCCTTCCAACTGCGGCCATGTCTTCTCTCTCATGAGCAAGCTTCAGCAGGGGCTGCTAAAGGGTCGTTGGAAAGCATTAGAGCAATTGTCAGATGACACGGGACTGGCGCACGTACCAAACTTTCAGAGTATGAAAGGGCGTCTGTGGGCGACAGAACATCAGGTGGTAGGTGGTCAGAGGATCGATGATGAGATGGTAGGACGATATGAGCGACTGGGCGCGGACGAGGCACGTATCGTTGGTCAGTAAAAGTGTACGAGTGTGGAAATTCGGGCCCGTCTTTGTAAAGCCGAGTCCTGGGAGTATTTTCGTAGGGTTGAGAGGACATAGCGTCGTGGTGGAATTGTGAGATGAGAAAACCGAAGTATAGGGAGGATAGAGGGAACGAGTGTGAGTGGAGAAAAGAGAAGGAAGGTGAGGAACTGGGAGGAAAAGCGGTTACGAGATCGGCTCAAGAGAGAGTCGAATGAACCCACGGTGGTTATGGTTCAATTCTGTTTAAATCGACACCACGCGCGCTCCGTCGAATTCCTGCACCTTAGGGTGATGATGTTGATAGGCCCAGGTCGACTCCGCTTCTCCGCGAATTGCGATTGGCCCCCACACCCCCATGTAGGCGTAGCGTTTAGCAAGCGCTGCGTCGTTTTGTTGGATAGTGTCTGTTTGTAGGGCGAAAACGCGGGTTATGAGAGAAGGAAGGTTCGACTTCCATGCAGCGCGTTGGTTGGGACCTGGGAGGGGCTTGGTCCTTCAGTTAAACTGGACTGAACTGGGCAGGTAGGCCGTGAGGAAGCGGGCTAGAGTGCGAAAAAACTTTCGACCAACGAGGATGTTGATCGACATATGATGGATATGATGGTGGACAGCAACAGTACGACATCACCAGTTGACTCCTTCGCTTCGTCGTATCATCCCCATTTTCCAACAATGCCCAATAACTCAGCTCCATGAGGCTCGCCGTCAGCGGTGTTCCTCACTGCCTTTGTCACTCGTCACTCGCCCAACTTCCGAACCCGTAAGCACAGGCGGAGATGGATCCTTAGAACATGACCGCACTCTCATAAACCGACACCGCCGCCGCCGAATACTCCTAAGCAGCACGGCACCTTCCAACGTCCAGCATTTCCATCTTAACTCACGACGCCTTTTCCTAATGTATGCAACCTGCGGACAGGCCCAAAGAATTGTCCCGCACCGAAAATCAGATGCTGATCCCCTGAACACAGCTGAAGCTCGTTTCCCAGAGATTGGATGTACGGTATCCCAGGGATTTGCTCGTCAACAAGGTCACAATGGTTTTGCGACGGTGACGCCGGATTTCGTGAAAGGTTGGTCCAACTGGGAACGACGGGCGCCTTAAGCGCAGTGGTCGAAGAACAGATGTAACCGTTCCAAATGACAGTCAATCCCCTTCTCGCCCATCCATCCGTGTGGTTCTGACGTTTGAGGGGATGTCATTGGGATGTCCTTAGGCTGAGCCTCGGGTCGTTTGCAATCACCTGGGGTAGATGGCGACCACAAGGAGCGTCCGATAGCAAAACCACGGGGAGCTTGCTTTAACAGACGGAAGCTGAAGTGTCCTTGGATTAGACATAGATACGCCGCCAAGGGAACAAAAGGCGAGGCGGAACATCCCCCTCTCTCTGCTTGAGTCATCCCGCTTCCCCTCTCATCCCAGTCGCATGCTCCCGCCGCATGCCCGCCGTCTCCCACGGTCCTGTATGTCCTTTTGACGAGTCAGAATACTATTCTCTCTCATGTTGCCATCAGCATGTTTTGTGACAGGCGCATTGTCACCTCGGGTATAAAGTGATGCCAACCCAATGTGAGTCAGATTTGGACTCCTATCTTTAAACCACCACGAATAAAGACTGATTTTTGTCCCAAAGACAGTGGCGTGTTTCCCCTGAAGAGTCTGCTTTCAAGGCCGAAGGTTGACCTAACTGCAAAGGATGTTGATTGACACCAATCAAGCGCCCCGGACCCTGAGGCTACCTGAAAGGCGCCGACACAAGATGGGTCGCAACCAGAAGTGTCAATGCAGGCTTCCAGGAACTCATGATTGTGCACCGGAAAACGAGGCTCCAAAACGTCAAGAGTTGGCCGAAACTAATTTGACCAAGGGGCGAATCAGAGTCGGCAGGAGACCATCAGCCGTTTTGACGCCAGTGACCTCGACAATAAATCACAGTCAAGACTTGAACCGAGACACATAGACTGGGTCCAGCTCCAGGCTCTTGGAGCCGGTGTTAACTAGATGCTTGACAGCAGAAAATGCCGCGCATAGCTGGTTCGGCTCGAATGCTAGGTAAGGACGGGGCGCTTGATCCAAGTTTTCCATGGTCGGATCGGACGTACACCTTTAAGCTCGTGCTATTTGGGCCGAAAATGAGGGGATGTCTGTTGGTGTCGGCGACCGCAACAGGACCAGCAGCGTGAGCCACCGTAGTAGCAGAAACTCGATGTTAAGCCGCAACGATCAAGGTGCACAAGACAATGTCCGAGACTTGCTAGGGTGCAATTTCCGTGAGGTGATGACGCGCTGAAAGACCTGTCAGATATAAAGCCGAAGACTTGAGTATAGAGCAAGAAAGTCGAAGACTGAAGTGATATGCGCACCATGGTTTTTCTACCCAGCGGTATTCGACCATGTTCTTTCGAGAGTTTCCTTTCCCGGGAACGTCTTCTGATCACGCTCGCCGGATGAACGCTTTCGTATGGTTGTTGGATATCTTCTGGTCTTGGTCTATCTTTCATGAGGCGGCGTCGAGTCGTTATTTCGTTTCAGGAAACGACATTTAGGCTTGACTATGTGACTTGTGGTTGTTGGGTACCCATTCTAGCGGGCTGATGGAAGTTGGCAATGCAAGGAGTACGCTCCTAAGCTTCTGGGAATGCTTGCGGCCCGAAAATATCTGCTCATGTAGGGAAACAGAAAGATCTGTTCTGTGAGGAGTAGGTAGTGGTTGAGGCAGCGGTTCGGCTTGACCCGAAACAGTCATCGCCGGAAATTGAATTTCACATTGTCTCTTTGGTCTTCCGCTGCTCAAGTTTACTCTTCTTGATCATCAACCGCTAAACTCCTGCCTAGATGTCGGGGAAATTCATGGCAAAATTTTCAACTCCCTCTAGTGGAACGTGACGTTCGAACTGCCGATATGACGACACCCCATCGAAATATCGGAAACACGCTCAACGCTCACTCAGCTCGCACGCAATAAAATGAAACGATTTTTCGTTCAAGTTGAAGTTCGGGCAAAAATACTAGAAACCACGTCGAAGCTTTTGGCCCGACAGATTACACCTACATGACCCCACCAGGTATTGCAGCCACTGTATTTTAAATTTTCAGTAGGTGAGCTCATTGTCGTTCTAGGGATTTATATCTCCAAGGAAGACGGACGCCAAGAGATTACGAATCAATGTTTGACCCTTTGGCCTTCCAGCAGAAGGCATTGGAGGAAGAACTACACGAGTTGCAGGGCTCCGAAGACGATATTTCTCGATAGTAGGAGCAGAGTACCAGATTCCTGGGCCAGAAGTAGACAACAACTATATGACGCTTTTGCTCCCCTTGACCAACTGTCGCGCGATACCTCCAAGAGACCTCTACCACCATCCCTCATCTGTTCACCCCCAACGCTCAATCTCAGCACAACTGCCATGACTATTGTCTCCTCCAGAGCAGAGCAGGACTTTTAATCATACCAACGTCCCTCTCACATACTGGATCTTCGACATTCAAAAATGGAAGGACAACGCGATTTCCAGACCTTGGACTCAACCGCCAGCGTGTCCGTAGTCGTGTACACTCCTACATCCTACTTGAAGTCGAAATCCAAAGGACCATCTCTTGAATGGTGTTTTGACTTTGCCTTCGTGACCCCGTGGTCTTTGCCATCTGGTGTATTCAACAGAACTCCGGTGTCATTTTGTTCATGGTGATTTACGTCTGATGCACCAACACTCACTATTCGCTTTTCGTACCATTTGTGCGCTTGACGCAAATCATCAGGAAACAGTGATTTTCGAAGTAATTCGTCTTTGAGCGTTCAGAGCTAATACAGTTATGGGTAGAGGTCGTAACATCAATTTGATATGATGGCCGAATGATACCTCGATATTCAGATTTGCTATGAAATTCATTAGTTGGATACTCTAAGGAGCTTCGTGTGGTATACACCCTCAGCTGAGTTTAGATGGCAATGACAAGGGACAACAGTTGCAGCCAACCTTGATTCCAACTCGTGCCGCGCGACACGATCCCACTAGGCGCTAAATATTTAGTATTATAAACGCGCGCAAGTTCAGCCGTAGAGATAGTCAAAACCAGTAGGCATCTTGTATATGTACATAAAAGGCCACGAAAATGAGATTTAGAGTATATGTGTAGCAATCAAACTCTAGATGACCAAAAAGATATATCGGGCGGAGGAAATCTGTCCGTGTTTCCTTTTATTCATCCGATTATGACTCCTTCATATTGGTATCACATGTCGCCACAACGGCGATATGTAGTAGTTCACCAACAAGCGAAAGGTGCCCATGAATTTCTAAGAGACTAGCCTAAAGAGAGTCAGCCCTCCCGACCCCTGCGCCTATGACATAAACATTGGATACTCACGAGGACGTTCCCTTCAGCAACCAAAATTCTGACAAATATTCAGCCAAACCACCTTGAGTGTGCCCATGATCCGCTTCTCCAGCGTGTTAACAAAAGCGGCAACGCGCTTGTGAAGATGAACGAGCTAGACGACCACAAAATGAGACAACAGCACGCGCCAAAAACACTGAATGTACCCACTCTTTGAACGAAAGTGATACTTCTCCCAGATCCGTTAACGTCCTCTCTTTCATGAACGGGCTTCAGGAGTGGCTGCTGCAAGGTGGTAAAACGTTAAAACACGAGATGAACGGTATAAAAATGACCTACGTACCATACTCTCAGAATGTGAAAGCGTGACTGTAGGTGATAAAGCATCCGGGAGTAGACACTCATGAGACCGTTGATGAGAAGGTAAGTTGATACGTGCGACTGGGCGCGGCCGAGGAACGTATCGCTGGTCAGAAAACGTCCACGAGTGCGGAAATTCGGGTCCATCATTGTGAAGCCGAATCCTGGAGATGCCTTCACGTCGTTGAGGCATGGCGTTGTGATTGGGCTGGAGAACAAGGAGAAATGTGATATATAGAGGGAGGAAAAGAGATAATGAGTGTGATGGGGGAAGTGAAAAGAAGCAAGGTGAGGAAAAGCGGTTGGAGGATTGGCTCGAGAGGGAGCCAATTAAACCCCAGCGGCGGGTATGATCATGTCCTGTTTCGGTCAATGCTGCGCGCTCCGTCGGTTTCCTACGCTCTGAAGTCACAATGTATGTACATGGACCCAAACCAACTCAGCTCCTCTATCGAGAGATTGCAGAGGGAAAGTTGTCGTATCCGCCTCTTGTGAACGTGGTGTACTGCGGCAATTATATTGGTTAGTGTGCGGCGTGGTGGAAGTCCTAGCCATGCGGGAAAAAGAGGACAAAGCAGTCTTCATGCCGTATGTTGTGCCGATCGCAGGTCGTAGGTCTAGAACGGGACTGCTGTAACGTTTATTCGGCTGGTCTTGGTGGGTCGCAGCGAAGAAGGCTAGGGTGCGAAAGTGGGTTTGGGGCGCAATGCTGTTGATTGACATATGATGGTAAACAGCAGCTGTACGACACCATCACTGGCAAATTCTGGGACCTTCTCTTCATTGGGAAATTCCAATTTTCCACCCCCCATAGCTCAACTGTCTGGCCTCGTCGCTGACAGTGTCCTCGCCGTCTGTGTCTCTATCCGAACTTCCTGGCTGATAACCCTCCGTGACCGCGAACCTTTGGCATAACGCCATACCCTCGACAACATAATCCGTGCCGGCGAGTATTCCAAAGCAACACGAGATTCTCCTCCCAGAGTCTGCCTGTCCACCTGTCCACCATATCCTCCCTTGCTACACCTAACCTGGCCATGAAGGCCACCCCCAGGTTCAGAGCCTCTTCGGCAAGATCAGGGTGACCCATCAGCACCACCTGAAACTCGCAGCCCCGCTAGCAAACAGAGCCGCACATAGCAACATCTTGCTACATTAGGCTGCTTTTTGGGAGGCTTAGTGGGACTTTCAATGAGAAACTTCTTCAGCGGCAGTCTACGGGACTGCAAGCCGAAGAGAACGTCCGCTGCCTCGGATAAGTCGTAACCTCCACCTCTCATCTATCTCCGTCTCCACACAAGGCTACGGTGTATGGCTAAATGTTTTCTGTCGGGACACCCCGTGATGAACGTCGGATCGTTCAGAGCAGAAGGTAACTGCGAGTGGCGTTCGATGAAGGGACGACGACAGCACGCCGAACTTGCTCTGGCGTATCTGAGGAGAAAAGGCTTCGACTTGAATATGGATGCACCGGTAAAAGGACAAGCCATGAAGCGGAACTCTGCCCCCTCCTACCACACAATTTACCCCACTCAGAACTCGCCCCCCTCTCACGCCAACCGCCTATTCCCGCCGCCCGCGCCCTAATCTCACGATCCTGCCCGCCACGGCGAGTCAGAATTCCATTTTCCCTCGTCTCGCGACATAACGTGTTTTGTGACAATCGCGTTGTCACCACGGATATAAGGGGTGGTGTGAGTTGATGTGAGTCACAATTGGACCCTCATCTTTAAACCACCATCAATGAGACTGAGTTTCGTGCTGAAGCATGGAGGTAATGGCGTGTGGGCTTGGAATGTTCGATTGAAGACCAAGACCGAAGGTCCAGCAGAACGCAAGAGATGCGTGTTGACATAATCGAGCGCCAGGACCCCAAGACAACCCTGAATAAAGCACCAATGCGCTGAGCATGGGCCCACAGTAATAGTCTCGTTATTCCAGGAGCTCGAGGACAAATACTGGGATTCCTTCAAGATTATACCTGAAGCCTGAAAGACAAGCCAAGCTATGAGCTCCCATGGGACTAGTGGGAGACCATCAACGTTTTGCCACCTATGAACTCAATTCGGGGGAATCAAGCTCAAGACTAGGCGCAAGTCAGACGGATTGGGGTCAAATATCAAACGTCAAGCTCGTCCTGGGAAGCTATACGCTAGGAAGGCCATGCTTGGTGATTGCGTGAACTCCGATGCAGCATGGCGGTGGGCGCCTGTATGCCAGAGCACGCCAGTCACGTCAGCTATCTGAGTTATGCTCGTAGGCACAGGACAAACGAATTGAGGTCAACTACAAGACGTCAAGATTGTCCTGGGAAGCTGTCCACTGGGAACGCCAAGCCTGGTGTTTGCGTGAACTTGGATGCAGCGCGGCAGTGGGCGCCTATACATCAGACTGCACCAGCCCCGTCAACTGTCTGAGCTGCGCTCTTGTAAACCGGGCCGAAAGTGCGAGTAATGCAAGTGGTGGCTGCTCGGCCGGGTCCATTCTAGATGAGTCGATGATGGTTTCGTCTATAGTAGACAATCGATGTTTCGTGACCGCAAGATTCAATGGGCAAAAATGTCAAGCACCGACGCCAACGAGGACAAAACACTGAGAACAAAGAGAAATCTTCTTGAGCGTAAGGAGAGAAAACTAGAGACGGAACCGACAGCACATGCGCACCGTGATGATTTTTCTACTTAGCAGCAGTCGCCTTTGTTCTTTCTCCTCCTCAGCCACTTCTCCTCAGCCTTCCTCGTTAGACGCGTTCGTATACATGGCGAGTGTCTCCTGCGCACTATATTGCGACCATGAGACAAGTCTGAGAAGGTGAGCCACGGCCTGGCTTTGACGGTTTGGAGCCAAGAATTCCTAACCACGACTTGGCGGAAAATGGTAGCATCGACAACCTCATGCTACTCTAGACACCTGATACTAAGAGAAAGGATATCCCATGAGGGAAGGCATGGCCAGCATACAAGGCTGTTTCGGTGGTTGTGGTTTGGAGACACATATAATCGGCGTGACCCGAAACAGTCATCTCGCCCAAATATTCAATCCCAGATCCCCTCGCTTGCACCTATCCCTCCTCAAATTGAAGTTCGAGAATCCATCGTCCTTGATTGTCGGCTACCGTCCTTCAAGTACTTTCTCTTCAAATCAACCCAAATCTGAGGAAACCTTTTACGAGTGTCTAATTCGTCAAACCGCCCAGAAATAAATCACTTTCGAATGCTTCGATACGTCGATCCAATTCCCGAAAATCACAACCCCATGGCTCCGTTTAATATAAGCCTGTAAAATGCACCATGCTCAACATTTGTCCCGGCCTATCCGCCAACTCAATTCCCGCCTGCCCGACGTCGCTCAACTCGTCTCTCGCTCAACGCCGCTTGGGAGTCCTCACAACGAGTTAGAAGACGGGGATGCACTTGGGGCCAGCTTAAACCTTCGACATTCCGTCATTGTCAAAAGGGATACGGATACCCGACAGTCGAACTGGGTCTTCATGTCCTTCCTGTTGCCAGGGTTTTCAGATCCGCTATAGAGTTGAGGCCTACAGAAGGTACAAACTCACTCATACCCGAGGTCTGCATGTCTGATCGTTGCAAGCAGAGCTGAATGTGCCGAATGTCATTCTAGGATAAGAGTCCAAACATGTGCGATCACCTCTCGAATCCCTACAGATGGGAGCAGAGCCTGCTGGGGAAAAAACCTAGGCGAACCCCCTCCGCTGTGCTCTTGTCATTTGAAAGAAATCACCTAGGACGGGCAGCATTATGCTGGAGAGATGCCAGGAGCCGGACAATCAAAACAAGCTACTGTGAACGGTCGATCCAATCTGTTTATCTCGACGCGCCTCCTATCCGCCCAAACCACCACCTCTCCTTCGATTCTCTCCAATCACTCCGGCGGGCGGAGGCGGATATGCCTCTAGCTATGCAGTTAGAGAACGCTTCAAAAAACGTCAAATCGAACCATGGCACTTGGAGACTTAGCAGGTCTATCTTGTCTATCCTCCGTCCTTCGTGAATCGTAATCGTATTGTGTTCAACAGGGCCCAAGACTTCAGCTACATACCTCGGCGATGTTACGAAAAGAACTCCCCTTGACCAACTGTCATGCGATATCCTTCAATATCTCTGAAATGTTTACTACTAATGTTCAATCTCAGCACGCTCTGTCATGACTGCTATCTCCCCCAGAGCAGTCTAGGACTATGACCACACCTTACGCTCCTCTCACATTATGGATCTTTAACACCCGATCTGGAAAGGGCAATACAACTTTCAGGCCTTAGACTCACCCGGTGCCCGTGTCGTATTCACTCCTCCTAATGGCCCTAATCCACTTGACATAATCACACATCGTCGACTCGGGCAGTAGGGGTGAAACCCTGATTGTCAGCTAAAATCTGCTTGAAGTCGAAGCTTGAAGGGAATACAGCCCATGCTCACTTCGATGGCGTATCGATTTTACCTTCGTGATCACTGGTCCTTCGTACTTTTAATAAGATTGGGCGCCATTTTCTTCATCCATTGTCGTATAGGTATATTATTCGTTGATGGTAATTTGTATCTGCCGAGGTTAGCTTTCCGCACCGTTTGTGCGCTTGAGACAGATTACCAGGAAATTGTATTTTCTGAAGAAATTACTTCATGTACACACATTGGAGAATCATCACAAATCTGGTCGTAAGACTGGTGTGATGGCCGGATGGTCTTTGATATATCAGATTTACTTCGAAATCCATCAACTAGTAGAGTCTGAGGAGCATCGTACATACGATATACACCCTCAATTAACGACAGCGATGGTGGACAATGGTTTCAGCCGGCCCCGTTTCCAACTTGTACCCGCGACACGAGTCTCGCTAGGCGCTAGTGATTTGGAGCTCTGACTGTGCGTAACCTCAGTCATATTTATAGGTAGTCAAAGCCGATTGGCGTTTCGTATATGTGCATAGAAGACCCCAAGAAAACCAAGATTTAGAGCATATGAGATGCAGCCGAATTCTAGATGATCCAAAGATATATCAGGCGCAGGGAGCCGTCCGTGTTTCTCTTTATCCTTAATCACAATTTCGTCATATTGGCAAGTACCAGCATCACCTGTCGTTGCAACAGCAACAGCAGCTAGCCAGCGAGTGAAATATTCTCGTGTATCTCCAATCATTCCAGGAAGCCTAGTCCGAGAAGAGTCAGCCCTCCCAACCCATTCGTCTATGACGTAAATAATGGGTACTCACCCATGACATTCCCTTCAACAACCAAAGCTCTGGCAAATCTTCAACCAAACGACCTTGAGTGTACCCGTGATTCGCTTCTTGACCGTGTTGATGATTATGACAATGTGCTTGTTGAAGTGAACGAGCTAGACGACCATACGCTCAGCCAACAACAAGCGCTAAATATACCGAATACACTCACTCTTGGAACCCAAATGATACCTCTCCCAGATCCGCTGACATCCCCTCTTTCATGAACGGGCTTCAAGAGTGGCTGCTGCAAGGTGGTCAAAACGTTAAAACACGGCATAAGTTTGACGCGCATACCATACTCTCAGAGTGTGAAAGCACGACCGTAGGTGATAAAGCATCCGGGAGTAGGCACTCATGGGACCGGTGGTGAGACGGTAGGTTGATACGTGCGATTGGGCGCGGTCGAGGCACGTATCGCTGGTCAGAAAACGTCCACGAGTGCGGAAATTCCGGCCCATCATTGTGAAGCCGAATTCTGGAGATGCCTTCACGTTGATGGGGCATGGCGTTGTGATGGGGCGAGAGAACGAGATATATAGAAGGAGAAAAAGACAACGAGTGTGAGTGGAGAAAGTGAAAAGAAGGAAGGTGAGGAAAGGCGGTTGGAGGATTGGCTCGAGAGGGAGCCAATTAAACCCCAGCGGCGGGTATGATCATATCCTGTTTAGGCCAATGCTACACGCGCTCCGTCAGTTTTCTACGCCCTGAAGTCACAATGTATGTACATGGACTCAAACCGACCCCGCTCCTCTACCAAGAGATTGCAGTGAGGAAAGTTGTCACACCCGCCTCTCATAAACATAGCGTGATGTATTGGAATGCCACGTTTATATTGGTTAGCGTGCAGCGTGGTGGAAGTCCTGGACATGAGAGAAAAAGAGGACAAAGCAATCTTCATGCCGCGCGTTGTGCCGATCGCAGGTCGCAGGTCTAGAACGGGACTGCTGTAAGGTTTATTCAGCTGGTCTTGGTGGGTCGCAGCGAAGAAGGCTAGGGTGCGAAAGTGGGAGGATTTGGGGCGCGATGCTGTTGATTGACATATGATGGTAAACAGCAGCTGTACGACACCATCACTGGCAATTTCTGGGGCCTTCGCTTCGTAGCGAATTTCCCATTTTCCATCCCCCATAGCTCAACTGTCTGGGCTTCATTGCTGACAGCGCTCCTCGCCGTCCGTCCCTACCCGAACTTCCTGACTGATAACCTTCCGCGACTGCAAAGCTTTGGCATGACGCCGTACCCTCGACGACATAAATCCGTGCCGGCGAGTATTCCAGAGCAACATGAGATTCTCTTCCCAGTGTCTGCCTGTCCACCTATGTCCACTATCTCCTCCCTTGCTACACCTAACCTGGCCAAGAAGGCCGCCCACAGGTTCAGAGCCGTTTCGGCGAGATCAGGGTGGTCCACCAACTTCAGCTGGAGCTCGCAAGCCTTGCTAGTAACGGGGTCGTACATAGCAGTGTCGCGCTAGATTGTGTTGATTTTTGGGGAGGCTTAGTGAGACTTTCAACGAGGAACATCTTCAGTGGCGGTCTAGGAGACTGCAAGCAGCAGAGGGCATTCACTGCCTCGAGTGAGCCGTAATCTCCACTTCTCGTCTGTCTCTGTCTCCACACAAGGCTACGGTATATGGCTGGAAAACTTCTGTCGGAACATGCTCGTGATGAACTTCAGGTCGTTCGTAATTGCTTGGGATAGGAGGCAACTGGGAGTGGTGTTCGATGAAAGAACGACGACAGCACACCGGACTTGTTCCGACGTATCTGAGGAGAGGGGATCTCGACTTGGATATGGCTGCACCAGTAAGTGAACAAGACGTGGAATGGAACTCTGCCCCTCCCACAACACAAATCATCCCGCTCAGAACCCGCCCTCCTCTCACGCCAACCGCCTTTTCCCCCACATGCGCCCTCATCCCACGATCCTGCCCGCCACATTGACGAGTCAGAATTCCATTTTCTCCATTTTCCCTCGTTTCGCGACATAACGCGTTTTGTGACAATCGCGTTGTCACTTCGGATATAAGGTGGTGTGGCTTGATGTGAGTCACAGCTAGACCCTCATCTTTGAACCACCATCAATGAAACTGAGTTTCGTGCTGAAGCCTGAAGGTGGCGTGTGGGCTCGGAATGTCTGATCCAAGACCAAGACCGAATGTCCAGCAGAACGCAAGGGATTTATGGACATCAATCAAGCGCCAAGACCCCAAGCAACCCTGAACAAAACATAATTGCGCCCACAAAGCCAGTAGCACTCCCGTCACTCCAGGAACTCGAGGACAAGCAATGGTGACTGGTATTCCTTCAAGATTGTACCTGAGCCTGAAGCCTGAAAGACAAGCCAAGCTATGAGCGACCATGGGCCAGCGGGAGACCATCAACGATTTTGCCACCTATGAACTTAATGAGGAATCAAGCTCAAGACTAGGCGTAGGTTAGACGGATTGGGGTCAACTAAAAACGTCAAAATTGTCCTGGGAAGCTCTCCGCTGGGAAACCCATGCTTGGTGATTGCGTGAACTCCGATGCAGCATGGCGGTGGGCGCCTGTATGCCAGAGCACGCCAGTCACGTCAGCTATCTGAGTTACGCTCGTGGACACAGGACAAACGATTCGAGGTCAACTCCAAGACGTCAAGCTTGTTCTGGGAAGCTGTCCACTGGGAACGCCAAGCTTGGTGTTTGCGTGGACTTAGATGCAGCGCGGCGGTGGGCGCCTATACATCAGACTGCACCAGCCCCGTCAACTATGAGTTGCGCTCTTGTAAACCGGGGACGAAAGTGCGAGTAATGCAAGTGGTGGCTGCTCAGCCGGGTCCATTCTAGATGAGTCGATGATGATTTCGTCTATAGTAGACAATCGATGTTTCGTGACCGCAAGATTCAATGGGCAAAAATGTCAAGCACCGACGCCAACGAGGACAAAACACTGAGAACAAAGAGAAATCTTCTTGAGCGTAAGGAGAGAAAACTAGAGACGGAACCGACAGAATATGCGCACCGTGATGATTTTTCTGCTCAGCAACAGTCGCCTTTGTTCTCTCTCGTCTTCAGCCACTTCTCCTCGGCCCTCCCTGTTAGACGCGTTCGTATACATGGCGAGTGTCTCCTGAGCGCTATATTGCGACCACGAGACAAGTCTGAGAAGGTGAGCCACGGTCTGGCTTTGACGGTTTGGAGCTAAGAATTCCTAACCACGACTTGGCGGAAAATGGTACCATCAACAACCTCATACTGCTCCAGACACCTGATACTAAGGGAAAGGATATCCCATGAGAGAAGGCATGGCCAGTACACAAGGCCGTTTCGGTGGTTGTGGTTTGGTGGACACATATATAATCGGCGTGACCCGAAACAGTCATCCCGCCCAAATATTCAATCCCAGATCCCCTCGCTTACACCTACCCCTACTCAAATCGAGATTCGAGAATCCATCGTCCTTGATTGTCGGCTGACGTCCTTTACTTTCTCTTCAAATCAACCCGAATCTGAGGAAACCTTTTACGAGTGTCTAATTCATCAAACCGCCCAGAAATAAATCACTTTCGAATGCTCCAACACGTCGATTCAATTCCAGAAAATTACAATGCCATGGTTCCGTTTAATATACGCCTGTAAAATGCACCACACTCAACATCTGTCCAAGCCTATCCGCCAACTTATTTTCTGCCTGCACGACGTCGCACAACCCGTATCTCACTCGACGCTGTTTGGAAGTCCTCTCATCAAGTTGGAAGACGGGGAAGCACTTGGGGCCAGTTTAGACCTTCGATATTCCGTCATTGCCAAAAGGGATACGGATATACGATAGTCGAACTGGGTCTTCACATCCTAACCTGTTACCAGGGTTTTCAGATCCACTGTAGTGTCAAGACCCACAGAAGGTACAAACTCCCTCACAACTGAGGTACGCGTGTCTGATTGTTGCGAGGAGAGCTGGACGTGCTGAATGTCATTTTAAGATAGAGAGCAAAATGAGTGCAACCACCTCTCTCGAATCCCTAGAGATGGGAGTGAGAGCCTGTTGGAACAAAAAGTTTTATGAATCCTCTCTGCTGGGCCCTTCTTGTCGTCTGAAAGAAATCACCTAGGACGGGCAGCATTGTGCTGGATAGATGCCAGGAGTCGATCAATCAAATAAAATACTCGAACTAACGATCCAATCTGTTAATTCTGATGCGCCTTGTGTCCACCAGACCACCACCATGCTCTCCTTCGATTTTCTCCAGTCACTCCAACAAGCGGACGCGGACGCGCCTCTAACCATGCAGTTTAAGAATGCTTCACAAAACGCTAAACCGAACGATGGCACGATGCATTGTCCGTCTATCCTCCGTCCTTCGTAATCATATTGCATTCAACAGGGTCAAAAACTTCAGCTATATATCTCTACGATGTTTATAAAAGAACTCCCTTTGACTAACTGTCAGGCGATATCCTTCAAAGAGCCTTCTTTATTTCATAATTGTTCACTACTAATATTCAGTCTCAGCACACTCTGTCATGATTGTTATCTCCTCCGGAGCAGTCCAGGACCTATGGCCACACCCATCGCCCCTCTCATATTTTGGATCTTTGACCATCGGTCTGCAAAGGACAACATGTTCTTGAGGCCCTGGATTCAACCGGTAGTGCTTCCGTACTAGTTGCATCCATTCCTACTTAACAGCGGTGCAGTCATGGATTAGTCCACCGGACTCCATCGCTCTATGATTCTCGCTCACAGGCAAGTTTAGATCTCTCACATGATGTGATCTTCCACCCGATACAATTGCACACCAGCGCCAAAAACACAGCCCGAGGGTGAAACCCCGATTGTCAGATGTATTCTACAGTCGAGGACATTCAAACTCGACTACTTACTTTTCTCACGAACGGCTCGTTAGATCTCTACCAAACTTCGGGATCATACTCAGAATTGAAAAAGGAGCCGAAAAACACAACTCCGAAGTTTTTCCCACGCGTTTTTGGCTCCGGCCATAATTTTTTGACTTTTTTTCAACATAAAAGCGCCCGTATATACCAAATTTGGTCATCTTTTTGAGGGAATTCGGCTACAGACACCTTGATGTGGGATCCCAAGCTGCGCTAAGCCGAGATTGAAAAGGTTACAAGAGAAAGAAAATGAACCAATGTCAGTATTTTGACCGACTTTTGATGGAAACCTATTTCGCGATGCCATCAGCCCGAACTTGATGACGTGAGCTACCAAAAATGGAAGCAGATCAGAAAATCGATTAATTTATTGTTCCCGAACCGCTCGTTAGAAGTTTTTCAAAGTTCAGGATCAGATTCAGCTAGCCAAAAGGAGACGATTGCACATATTTTCGTTATTTCTATGAATTTATTTGGCATCCGGTCATAATTTTTGACCCCCCAACCTTATTTGGCATTTTCCCGGCCAACGGCTCGTTGAATTTCCTTCATTCTAGGCTCGTTCGAAAGCCCTTGACGAGATCTATCGAATGCACATCTTTTCTCACGATTCTAAAAAATTCGAAAAAATTAGTCGAGTTTGAATGTCCTCGACTGTACTTGAAGTCGAAGCTCGAAGGGAATACGGCCCATGCTCGCTTAGATGGTGTATGAATTTTACCTTCGTGGGTCTTCCTTCATACTTTCAACTTTTTGGATGCCATTTTCTTTGCCCATTGTCGCTGATGGTGATATGTATCTGCCGACACTCGCTTTCCATACTATTTGTGCACTTAAGACAGATTATCAGGGAAATTGTGTTTTCTAGCGGAATTCATGTAAATAACAGAACTTATCACAATTCTGGGTAGAGGTTGTACCATCAATTTAATATGATGGCCGAATGATACCTTGATATATCAGTTTTACTTCGAAATCCACCAATTAAACAGTCTGAGGAGCTTCGTACAGTATACTCTCTCAATTGACGACAATAACAATGAACAACTTTGGTTGCAGCCAGCCCGAATCCAAATTGTGCCCGCGACACGAGCCTGGCTAGGCGCTAGGCATTTGAAGCTTTAACCATGTGCAACTTCAAACATACTTATAGGTAGTCAAAGCCGGTAAGCGTTTGTATATGTACATAGAAGACCCCCAAAGAACCAAGATTTAGAGTATATGAGATGTAGTAGAAATCTAGATGACCAAAAGAACCAAGCGCAGGAATCCGTCCGTGTTTCCTTTTATCCTTCGACCACAATTCTGTTATATCGGCAGGTATCGGTATCACCTGTCGCCGCAACAACTACAGCAGCTGACCAGCGAGTGAAATATGCTCGTGTATCTCCAATTATTATAGGAAGCCTAGTCTGAGAAGAGTCAGCTCTCCCAACGCCTTCGTTTATGACGTAAATAATGGGTACTCACCCATGACATTCCCTTCAACAACCAAAGCTCTGGCAAATCTTCAACCAAACGACCTTGAGTGTACCCAGGATCCGCTTCTTGGCCGTGTTGATGATTATGACAATGTGCTTGTTGAAGTGAACGAGCTAGACGACCACGCACTCAGCCAACAACAAGCGCCAAATATACCGAATACACTCACTCTTGAAACCCAAATGATACTTCTCTCAAATCCATTGACATCCCCTCTTTCATGAACGGGCTTCAGGAGTGGCTGCTGCAAGGTGGTCAAAACGTTAAAACACGGCATAAGTTTGACGCGCATACCATACTCTCAGAGTGTGAAAGCACGACCGTAGGTGATAAAGCATCCGGGAGTAGGCACTCATGGGACCGGTGGTGAGACGGTAGGTTGATACGTGCGATTGGGCGCGGTCGAGGCACGTATCGCTGGTCAGAAAACGTCCACGAGTGCGGAAATTCCGGCCCATCATTATGAAGCCGAATTCTGGAGATGCCTTCACGTTGATGAGGCATGGCGTTGTGATGGGACGAGAGAACAAGATATATAGAAGGAGAAAAAGACAACGAGTGTGAGTGGAGGAAGTGAAAAGAAGGAAGGTGAGGAAAGGCGGTTGGAGGATTGGCTCGAGAGGGAGCCAATTAAACCCCAGCGGCGGGTATGATCATGTCCCGTTTAGGCCAATGCTACGCGCGCTCCGTCGGTTTCCTACACTCTGAAGTCACAATGTATGTACATGGACTCAAACCGACTCCGCTCCTCTACCAAGAGATTGCAGTGAGGAAAGTTGTCACATCCGCCTCTCATAAACATAGCGTGATGTATTGGAATGCCGCATTTATATTGGTTAGCGTGTAGCGTGGTGGAAGTGGACATGAGAGAAAAAGAGGACAAAGCAACCTTCATGCCGCGCGTTGTGCCGATCGCAGGTCGCAGGTCTAGAACGGGTCTGCTGTAAGGTTTATTTGGCTGGTCTTGGTGGATCGCAGCAAAGAAGGCTAGGGTGCGAAAGTGGGAGGATTTGGGGCGCGATGCTGTTGATTGACATATGATGGTAAACAGCAGCTGTACGACACCATCGCTGGCAATTTCTAGGGCCTTTCCTTCGTTGCAAAATTCCCATTTTCCACCCCCCATAGCTCGGCTGTCCAGGCCTCGTCGCTGACGGTGTTCCTCGTTGCCTTTGTCTCTACCCAAACTTCCTAGCTGATAACCTCCGTGACCGCGAACCTTTGGCATGACGCCATACCCTCAACAACATTAATCCGTGCCGGCGAGTATTCCAGAGCAACACGAGACTCTCTTCCCAGTGTCTGCCCGTCCACCCTCGTCCACTATCTCCTCCCTTGCTACACCTAACCTGGCCGTGAAGGCCACCCACAGGTTCTGAGCTGTTTCGGTGAGATCAGGGTAGTCCACCAACCCCAGCTGGAGCTCGCAGCCTTGCTAGTAAACGGAGCCGCACATAACGGTGTTGCGCTACATTGGGCTGGATTTTTCCGAGGCTTAGTGGGACTTTCAACAGGGAACTCCTCTAGCGGCAGTCTAGGAGACTGTAAGCAGCAGAGGGCGTTCACTGCCTCGAGTGAGCTGTAATCTCCACCTCTCGTCTGTCTCTGTCTCCACACAAGGCTATGGCGTATGGCTGGATGTTTTCTATCAGGGAAGCTTGTGATGTCGTTCACAATTGTTTGGGGTAGAATGCAATCCCGGGTGGCGTTCGGTGAAGGGACGACTACGGCATGCAGGACTTGTTTTGGTGTATCTGAGGAGAAAAGACCTCGACTCGGATATGGATGGACCAGTAAAGGGACAAGACGTGGAATGCAACTCTACCCCTCCCACAACATAAATCATCCCACTCAGAACCCGCCTTCTCTCACACCAACCGCCTTTTCCCGCCACACACACCCTCATCTCGCGATCCTGCCCGCCACATTGACGAGTCAGAATTCCATTTTCTCCATTTTCCCTCGTTTCGCGACATAACGTGTTTTGTGACAATCGCGTTGTCACTTCGGATATAACGTGGTGTGAATTGATGTGAGTCACAATTGGACCCTCATCTTTAAACCACCATCAATAAGACTGAGTTTCGTGCTGAAGCCTGAAGGTAGTGACGTGTTGGTTTGGGACGTCTGATTCACGACCAAGACCGAATATCCAGCAAAACGCAAGAGATGTATCGACATCAATCAAGCGCCAAGACCCCAAGGCACCTTGATTAAAGCATCGACGCGAGAATGGGCCTACAATGACAAGAACAGTCCCAAAGAATATTTTAGGAGCCCGAGGACATAACACTGGTATCCCTTAGAAATCGTGCCCGAAGCCTGAAGGCCTGAAGTCTGAAGCCAAGCCAAGCTGTGAACAACCATGGGACTAGCGGGAGACCATCAACGCCTTTGCCACCTATGAACTTAATGGGAAATCAAGTTCAAGACTAGTCGCAAGACAAACGGGTTGAGGTCAATTACAAGATGTCGGAGCTGTCCTGGGAAACTGTCCACTGGGGAAGGCCATGCCCGATGATTTCATGAACTCGGATGCAGCGCAGCTGTGGGCGCCTATACATCAGACTACACCAGTACCGTCAACTATCTGAGTCGCGCTCTTGTAAACCGGGGGCGAAAGTGCGAGTAATGCACATAGTGGCTGCTCGACCATTTTGGATGAGGGCGTGACGATTCCGCCTGCGGTAAATAATCGATGTTTTGTCATGAAATTCAGAAAAGCGAAAACTGTCAAGCAGCGGCGCCAACGAGCATAGGACACTGAGAGCAAAGAGCGATATACTTGAGCGTAAGGAGAGAAAACTAGAGACAGAACTGACAGGATATACGCACCGTGGTGATTTTCTGCTCAGCAACAGTCGACTTTGTCGCTCCTTCTCCTCAACAACTTCTCAGCTCTCCTCTCCTGAACGTGTTCGTGAACATGGCAAGCGCCTCCTGCACGCTGTATAGCGACCATGAGACAAGTCTGAAGGTGTCCCATGGCTTGACTTCGACAGTTGGAACATGAGAATTCAAATGTCAACAACGGCAACCTCTTACTTGTCCAGCCACCTGGTACCAAGAGAGAGGATATTCCAGGAGGGAAGGCATGACCCATATTTGCTGAGATTTGCTGTCGACAAGGCTGTTTCAGTGGTTGTGGTTCGGAAGACAGCTATATAATCGGCTTGACCCGAAACAGTCATCCCGCACAAACATTCAATCCCAGACCGCCTCTTTTACACCCATACCTACTCGAATTGAATTTCGAGCATTCGCTGTCCTAGATTGTCGACTACCGTCCTTGAAGTATTTTCTCTTCCACCTGGCCTGCAATATGAGGAAATCTTCTTACAAGTGTCCGATTCATCAAACCACTCTGAAATAAATCACTTTTGAATCTTTCAACACGCCAATTCAGCCCCAATAAATTACAACGGGCTCTGTCAATATACGCCTATCAAGTACTCCACGCTGAACATATTGTCCAAGCCAAGCCCATTCGCCATCTCGTATCTTGCCTGCACCATGTTGCACAACCTGTCTCTCGCTCAACGCCGCTTGGGAGTCCTCTCTGCATATTTGAAGGGGGAGGAGGGGTTGATGCGCTTGGGACAAGTATAGGCCTTCGATATTCCTCAGTTGAAAAGGATACGGATATACGGTAGTCAAACCAAGCCTTTGCACTCACACCTGAGGTACGCACGTCCGATCGCTGCAAGGAGAACTGAACGTGCTGAATGTCATTCCAGGATAGAGTCAAAAAGAGTGATCACCTCTCTTGAATCCCTAAAGATGGGAGCAATTGTTTGTTGAAAAATAAAAAGAAATACTGCAAGTGATCGATCGGATCTACTGTATTTATTACGATATCCCCCCAAACCACAACCATGGTCACCTTGTTATCGACGAGAGAATATCTTCCCAGTTCACCGCAACAAGCGGCGGCAGATATGCCCCTAGCTGTGTAGCTAAAGAGTGCTTCACGAGACGCTCAAACTGAACTATGACTTGGCATGCATCTACTCGACAGTGCTACAAGTAATAGATGAAACCACAATCGGGTATATGCAATGCGCCTACTCCGGCTGGATAAGCAAAGACTAGTAAGCCTCGATATTCACCCGGGTTGGAACCATCAGCTTTGCCGTCTTCTTTGACCAGCTTCACTATCACATCACAAATCTTCATCGTCCTTTCCTCCATACCCCATCCTGGCCTCCATTTCTACGACCACCCTTGCCAGGATGAACATCTGTGCTTTGATTAGAGTCATCCAGGGCGATGCAGTCCGCTACCGCTTTGGTCGGGGTGACGATCCGAGTTGACTTCTTGCTCAGAATTGTCGTGAACATGGTGTTGATCCCCCTTTCCAAGGTCTTTACAATGGCCATGGTCGTGATGATCACTGGGAACGCTATCGCGACATGAGCGGGTACAACGGCTATCGTAGTTTCGGTGGTCCTCGACACTCCGATCTCAGCGTCACGAGGGCGATGGCCTATGTTGCCGTGGTCCTTCGGGTGATAGCCTTCAACCCCTTACTAGCATTATCGCGAGCATGGTGTCCCTGGTCCTTTCGAGGATAACCAGCACCATCTCTGCAAGAATGACTACCAAGGCCATGATAGCGATCATCATCTCGACAAGAGTGACCACCATGAGTTAAGTTCTGATCACGGTGAAGACTGTTGGCCCTCTGATCAGGGTCGCCTCAAAGGTGTTTGCTATAGTCTTTGCGGTGATAACTCTCAATACCTTGGTTGGCGTTGCTTATGGTTGGTGATCGTTACCTTTGTGGTCCTTGACTCGGACTCGACTTGGAAATTCGAAGTAGGCGGGTGCATCGGCCGACCATTCAGCTTACCCAGCGAGTGCACTACCGCAAATAACGCCTCTTTGATTATGAACCGAGCGCTAGTTGCCTGCCACGATGGTTTAGAGCTTATAATCTTCAGACCTCAGCTTAGCAGATCTTGTACTTACACTGCGTAGGTCAATGCTCTATAGTTCTCAGGAAAGACTGCCTTGGCCACACTCACAGAGCGTAGCTCTTGTAATCTCGTAATTGCACTAAACTCAATACCCTGCCCATTGATGGATGAATTTGCATCGAAAGGAGGGTTATTTCAAGTCCGCCTTAAGTTCCATCGGTGAAGCAGCACCAAATTCTTGAATAGAACAGGTCTCTACCCGTCACTTGATAGTGGGGACAAAGCCAGTCGTAGTCGAACTCCACACTGATTGATACTATGCATCGGTTTTTTAAACACGCCATACTCTGTATACTCAGAACAGGATTGTGCCAAGGGCGAATCGAATGGGAGCCGTCAAGCGATGTGGATATACAGAGCGAAAATCTCGAAACCAAGAAATGAGACATGTGAGTACCAGTTGAACGTTGAACGTTGAAGACTAATAGCCAAGAAAGATGCTGAACACAACGATTCCTTCCACCCTTTTATTAACCCATCCGAGACCACTTCTTCGGATTAGTGAGGCCGCAAATCGCGGCATTTACACCGCCCGGTATGCTACTGTAGAATGAACTGTTCAGGAATCTCCTTCTGTTCTTCAGTAGACCTACCAACACAAACAGGTTAGCCATGCATCTGCCACGTTAAGCATGAACGAGCGATACACACCTGCGTCGACCATTTCAACGACCAAATATCTGGCAAAGCCTCAACCAAACCACCTTAAGTGCACCAATGATCTTCTTTCTCGCCGTACTGACGAGAATGGTGGCGCGCTTTTTCAGGTTATACAGCTAAACAATATGTCCACCACCACAAATTAGAGAAGTATAAGTGTCATCTATCAGATCCATTTACCTTTTGAACCCTCCTTGGTGATCTAGGTATATTCTCGCTCTCGATCACGAGCTTCAACAACGGTTGCTTAATGTCATTGAATAGTTGGAGCGCTTGGCAGAAGGCATGGGATTGACGCGCTCACCATACTCGCAGAGTGTGAAAGCGCAACCATGGATGATAAGACTTCAGGTTGTAGGGAGCCATGGGACCGGTGATGAGATGGTAGGCTGACGCGAGCGACAGGACATGGACGAGGCACGTATCGCTGATCAGAAAAGGTCCATAAATGTGGAAATTCTGGTCCATCGTTGTGAAGCCGGATCTTGGATACGCCTTGGGATACTTGAGAAGCCATCGCGTCACAATGCCATCAATGAGAAAGGAGAGAAGCGGATATGAAAAGTGAGAAAGAGTGTGTGGAAGGGAAAGGAGGGTGAGGAGCAGGAGGAAAACGGTTGGAAGATCGGTTCAAGAGGGAGCCTATTACGACCAGTAGGTGCTGTAATGGTTTTAGCTTCATTTGACCATAACACGCGCTCCATAGGTCTCCTACTGCGGTCTTAATATTGGGAGATCCATATCGACTCTGTTCCTCTACCGAAAAATGGCTCAGAGGAAATCGGTTCTTTCACTGTTCACGAGGAGGTAGCTGTTGTGTTCTCATAATCGGGTGCTCCTTGGCATGCCGGGTAGCATCTGGTGATGATGGGAGGAGAGATCACGAGAGAAATTTGAGTTCAATTTCTATGCATGCTGTTTCAAGGTCCGGAAAGTCCTTGTTTAGCTAGATTTGGTAGGTCGTGAGGGGAAAGGATGGGGTGTGAAAGTGCGTTGGGGAGGTGCAAGCTGTTCCTTGTCATATGATGGTGAACAGCAGTTGTACGACATCAATTTCTGGCGCCATCGGTATGTTGCACCGTTCCTATTTTCCAACAATACCCCAATCCACGGCCGCCAGAGTGTTTCTGTCAACGGTGCCTCTAATGCTTTATTGCCACTCGAGATGCATCGCAGACTACGAGAGGCAGCACTGAGGTCCTTGGGCGTGTTACCGGACTCTCAGCGACCAAGCCCTTTTTCAGGATGCCTCTCAGTATTCAACCTTCCCATCCACAACCATAGTAACCTGCCTCGCTCTGTTCGACTCGAAACCCGCAACCAGTCCGTAAACTTCCTCCTTCGCGAGCATAACCAGCTGGCACCGCTAGCAAGGCCGCAACAAGCTGAGCCATTCAACCTCAAGTGACCTAGCACTCAGACACTCGTCCGTCCCAGCGAGGAATTTAAACAGGCGGAGGGGTGTTTCGTTGATCTCCAGCGGTGGACCGTGGGTGCAAACCCTTGGTAAGGGCTGAAAGTGACCACCGCGCGAAATGGTAGCTAAGGAGAGGGCAGCGGCTGCTCAAAGGTGAGCGCGATGACAGGAACTGGACTGCAATCTCCGTCTCCCACTGGTCTCAACCTGTCCGTGTTGTCTCGCCGCCCACTTGAATTGGTCATAATTGATTTCAGATCGTCCATGGTCCGCTGAGGGAGAAGTGAAGCTTTGAAGACTCGAATGGTACCTGGACGACAATCGGACACTGGGCTAGCTTCGACAGGATAAAGCTGAAAGGACCTTGGTTTGGACCAATGCGCACCGAAAGGCACAGTTCGTCAAAACTTGGCCTCCTGTGGTACTCGAGTCATCCCGCTCAGAATCCCGCCCTCTTTCTACGTCAACCGCGTATTCCCACCGCACACACCCCAACTCTCACGACACCAAGTACCTTCCCGATGAGTCAGAATCCCTTTTTTGCTTGTTTGCGACATTGCGTTTTGTGACAACTGCGTTGTCACCCCGGATATAAGGTGGTGCCAGCTGGTGTGAGTCAGAACCAGACCCTCACGCTTGAACCACCACGAATGAGACTGACTGTCATGATACTGTTATGGACTGCTGATCGGAAATGTCTGCTGCAGGACCAAAGGTCTGCCAAAACGCAAGATATGCTGCTTGACGCCAATCAAGCGCCAAGACCCTGGAGCAGCCTGGATGAAGCGCCGATGCGAAGATGGAGTCCGATTTCGCAACGACAAAACAAGTATCAAAGTCCAGGGAAAATATGTCAAAACTGTGGTTCAGGCTTTGAGGTTGCTTCAAACCAATTCATGAGCGAGAGGAGACCAGTCAGAACCCGCCAGAGCCATCGTCGAACTCAGTGGTCATTCAAACCTGAAACTTGGCACAAGGCATCTAAGCTGAATTAAGCCTGCAAGAAGTTGAGGCTATTCTCTGAAGGTTCAAGATCCAGAGGCTCGTGCTTGATGACTGCGTGGATTCGTATGCAGAGTTACGTAGGCCAAAGCATCCGGTGGTAGCAATTACCCATTTTGGCGCACTTGTGTTAATTGGGGACAAGACGGCAAATGTATGTTGTGGCCGGAGAACGGATCTCCAGAGGATGAGGCTTTTAGCCGCCACTGTGGCGGAATAATTGCTATCTAGCCACAACGACCAGACTGGACGAGATACGTCAAACAGTGAATTCAACAACAATGAGGAACCTGAGCTCCAGACGCAAGTTATTTGAGTATCGAGCAAGAAAACCAGAAGATGAATTTTGTTACACACCATGGTGCTCAAGTTCTATTTAGATATTTCCTATTTTCTAGCTGTTTCTTCAAATCCTTTCCCTTCACATCCTCTTTTCTCCGCTCTCGTGGGCTGGACGCGCTAAGTATATGTATTGTAGGTATCTTCTGTGTGTTGTACGGCGTTCGTGAGGCAGCACCGTGCAGGCAGGTCCTGGTTTGGCTTTGACAGTTTAGGTGGCGAGAATTTCGAACAGCGAGTTAAGAGATGATGGGGACGGGGACGGCTGCCTATGGTTTAGGGCATATCTATCACAGAAGAAGAAGAGTAGCCGAAGAAAAAGTAAATGGTAGGTCTGTTGTCGGCGAGGGTCGAGGTTGTGGTTGTGGTTTGCGAAACACCGAGTCGGCTTGACCCGAATCAGCAATTCCAAATGGGTTGCCTCTTTACACTCATCCCTGCTTGAGCTACACTTCGAGACTCCACTGTTCTCGTTTATCAACCGCTGAACCCCATACCGCTCCCGCTCCATCCAGCCCGGAACACAGGCAACCCATCGGCGGGGATTTTAACATATTGCACAAAGAATAATATGACTCTCGACTCCTTCAGAAAATCCAGGAAATTCGGTACTTCGTTTCTCCAAGGCCATTTGAGTTCTTGTTCCTTACAGACCTCGTGTCTCACAGTCCCACCACTCCTCAACGCCTTTTGGAAGTTATTTGCACCCATTCTGGAGGAGCAAAATCCTTACAGCTGGCTCATAAGCTGCGGTCCTCGAACACCTCAAGACAACACCCAAGAATGGTCATCTAACCAAATTATACTACTCGCTTCAACCATTCGGTCAGAAGGCAGTCAAGTACTTCAATCGTCGAGATATTCAGTACTGCCGCGAGATTATCACACAAAGTCAGACGCTGAATTGTGTAAATGTTCTTAGAATTCGGTATTTTACGAGCCATTCGTGTCTCGTTTTGCACAAGTGAGCGTATCAACTAGAATCCTCCAAGTATACCAACCAACAGCCAACATTTTTTTCTTTAGTTTAAACAGATCAACCGACGAACTCATGTTGTGGATGGGGTCGACAGTGATTCTTGCTGGACAGTTGAGAGACCGGCCGGGGGATTGATACTTCAAGCTTCATGAATCATCGATTGACCTTGTCCTATCATAACGCCACCCCTCACCATACATCCCAAAGGTCCAACACCAAACCACCGCCAAGCTCTCCTTGTGATTGACGAGGGCTTTTCCCTCAAGCTCACCACGATAAACGGCGGCAGAAAACTCGGACATTGAACCGAAGAATGCTTGACAGAACGTCGAAACTAAATCATCACTTGGCGAGCATCTATTCCTGGGAGTTACAAGCTGGCGCGTTGTATTAGCACTTGAATAATTCATCACGATATGAGTGAGTACTGTGGTCATTGTGCCTTCGGTGGTTATTGACACACTCCCCAGCATAGTAATGATGGACTACATCGTCGTGGTTCTTCGGGCGGTGGCCTTCAACCCCCTGCTCTACATCATCACGAGCATGGATGGTCTCGGAGACGACCATGGTCTTGACGAGAGTGGCCACGACTGTCGGCGCTCTGATTAGCGTCGTCCCAAGGATGCTTGCTGTGGTCCTTGCCATGAGAGCTCGGGCCTCAAAACTCCAGTTAGTGTCGCTTCGTGATCGATTTCCTCCACAGTTGTGGCTTCGACTAGTATCACTGGCAACAGTATCTGAAGCGTCCCCATAAGGGTGGTTGCTGTGATCCTTGCGGCGAGAATCCTCAGCGCCTTGGTTAGCGTTGCTTCGAGGGCGGCTGCGGCCCATTAGCCAAGTAGTCTTAGTTTCAAGTGACCGTAACGATACGTTCAACGGGCTCCTCAGGAAAAGTAGAGCTTATGATGCATGAGTGGCACTTCTGCACTATTCAATGAAGGTTAAACATGAGTACTCACGTAGGCTGCAAAACCCAGTTTGATTGAGCCGATTTTCGCTCCTTGAGTCTGAAAGAGATTTGAATAGGCCGAAAACTCACCGCTCCAAGTTAATAGGCGCATATTTGCAGCCGCAACATGGCACCCGAAGTTCGAACCTCGGCTTGGTTCAAGCTTTCAGGGACAGCTGATTGTCGATCAAATTCTCGGAAAACGTGGCTTGACCCTGCTTGAGCTGGAGACGATCAAGATCTGTAATGTATGTATAGCATCAGCTTGCATCAACGGCATGAGGTTATACACCTTGAAGCAAACCGCACGAGATAGTCGCCTCAGCACAAGCTCTCAGAGACTGCGATCCGGCTCACACATGGCTCTGCCCCAACCTCGAGATTATCCAATTCACGGGGTCGATGTTTGGTGATGCTGCTATGCTCGAATTCTTGCAAGCACGGACCATCTATCACCAGAAATATCGTGTTGCACATTTGAGGAAGGCTGGTATCGAATTTGTCCCCGACATGGAACAGGACGCTTCGACGTTTGAGGAGCTTGAAAGATTGGAGAACGAGACGCAGTTGAGGACAAGAATAATCCGGTACACGACGCAGAAACCTCGAATCAAACTGGCGACATATAAGCACTCGCCATACAATGGCTTAGATCCCGTCCCTCATCCAGCTCTTAGAGATTTTTGGTATGTTCAACGGAGGTTTTCTGTGCTCGTTGGAGCTTACTATAGGCTTTAGTTGGCAAGTTGTTTGATGGAGGTCTCCCGACGATCACACCGCATCCCATTTGAATCTTTTGCTACAATGTATGTTCTATGTTATTTGGATGTGAAATCTTCGTCTTCTATAAGTGAACAGCTTAAAATCCATGAGGCAACGTGGGTAATGATCATGGCATCCTCATGTCAGAGTAACATCGCTCCAAATCCACACATTCAAGCGTGAACTCGAGCCCGTTGCTATACTTCCATCTTCGTTATTCTCATGGGTGTCATTTTCTTGTGTACACATCAGAATAAATTCTTAGAACCTTAAGTGCCATCTCCATCAATCATCGATCATCTTGTGTCCGTGATCGAACCATGACACGATCACTGATACAAGAACCCGCTGGGTATGTATTATTGCAGGTGACCTGAATAATAGCTAAAGATTGCTTAGACGAATGGTCTCGTCTTGCAGGGATTGATATATGAAAAGAAAATTTTCAGTAATATCAATAGACTACTTAACCTTCCAGTTGGGTGAACTTCTTTCCCGCCACATTCTTAGACTAGACACCTTTACTGCCAAAAGGTAAGTACTCGGTAGCTGGAATTATCAACAGACCTGACCTGTCTCTCTATATATAACAGGTAAACACTCAAGTACTCAAACGTCGCAGCTAGAGGTATACTTTCGGGATACTCCGGCAGAATAAATAATGCAACCTTCATCTAATATCGAGGCGCGCCCTACATTGGTCCGGCTGAGATTGGTAGAACAAAGGATCAGAAGTAAGTCCTAGAGCAACCATTATCTTCCTCGCTCATTTCGCCAAAAGAAAATGTCGGAATGGTAGTTAAAAGCTGCTTGGGCTGAATTTGGGCCTTTAAATTTTAAAAACAGCTGAAAGAGAGTTGTCGATCGGTTGTTGAGTTGTGAGCTTGGCTCTGAAGAGAGATTAACGGATCAATATCTGACTCCGAAGAAAGAGTCGGACTTTCAAGTCGGGATAAAAAATATGGTAAATAGGCGGCACAGGCTACCTCCCACGGCACGCTCTGTCCTCTTCTCCCATCTATTCTGGGTTTATATCTCTTTCAGGCAGCTTCCTAGAACACATTGTGTCCCCTGTCTGAGGACATCTCGGCTACCTGGCGGAATGATCAATGATGCGGGGTTTTGATTCCTTGGCAAGTAAATGATAGCACATACCGCCGTGCCTAACGCTGCCACCCTTGCCCACCTTAGCAGCAGACCGTTAATTCCCAATACTCTCCCTGAGGCCAGTGGTTCTCGCTGTGCACTTGTACCTGCGCCCTTCGTCACCCAGCCAAAACTTCCTTCATGCGTGTATCGGCGATCGCCCTCAGGACATATCGGTGACCCAACACTGTTTGATACCTCGTCAGGCTCCCAAATTCCTTAAATACAGTCTTCACATGCAACTATCATTGTTGGCGTGCAACCACGTGAAGTCCTGTGAAAAGGAACGTATAAACCAAGTTCGCTAGACTGGCAGTTCTTTTCATGCGGGTACCTCTCGCCACCGAGGCCTTTTGACTAGCGACTAGTGATCCCCAACTCGCCCTGGCCGGTTTCAAACCATTCCGCTCATTTATTTTCACTCTTTTTACTTTTTCCTCGCCATTTGTGACCATGGTCCTCTGGACACAAATCGATGAGACTGACTCCTCGGTGTTCACTTTTGAGAATTCTCGCAATGGTGATTGGTTTCACGTTTCAGACAATCAAGATTTTGGCGGAACATCAATGCAGACCTGGTCAATACAAACAGCTGTAAGAGTTAATTTTCGAGGTATGTAGTCTCGTTGGTACATTCAGCCCCTCCCAAACTGATTGACCGTTACAGGAAAGGCAATACAGCTCTTCGGCACCATCGATCAAGGGATCAACCTAACCGCCAGCGTAGACAATGGCCTGCCTGATACTCTGTTCCAATTCATTGACACCAAAATCTATCGCCAGCAAATCTATTCCTCACCCCAGCTCGACTATGGCGATCACACACTGGTCGTCACCCAGCTGTTCGATCATTTCCCTCTAATTGTGGACTATGCCCAAGTTGACGAAGAGGCTCCCAGCCCCGCCGCACTGGTCACCACAACATCTAGTCTAGCTGAACCACAAACGCCGATTACCAAGGCTGCAGAGTCCCCCTCTCCACCCACCACTTCACAGAACCAAGGTTCTGACACATCTGGGACTGGAGCGCCGAACCCGACCTCACTCAACAGTAGTACGACGTCCCACGTATCGTCAACGGCAATCATTGCTGCCCCAGCTTCCATTTCATCTCAATCAACTTCCTCCTCCGCTTCCTCTATTCCCTCAAGTGGCTCTACAGGGGGCCCAGGTGCAATTCCCGCCAGTTTCACACACCATTCTGCCCTCTCTGCCGGCAGTATTGCAGGTATTGCCATCGCTGCCACCACAATTGTGGGAATAATTATACTCTTGATTTGGTTTTTGTCGTCGACGCGAACGAAGGAGGATCAAGAAAGTCATACGGCCTCGTCCACTTTCACCCTCCAATTCGCCGAATTCCCCAGTGCTAGAGGAAGACCTGAAGACGAGTGCTTGGGGTCCTACCTCAGAGAAGGCACGACTCAGGGCGTATCACAATTTTGATCACTCGCCCCAGGGAGTCACGTCCGATCGTGAAATAAGCTCAACACATGAGCCCGGCTCGCCCACGATGATCGCGCAAGCTAGCTCTACCTATGCCACCCAAACGGAAGAGGCTGCCTCCTCAGGATTACCGCAATCCCAGACCTCCAAGGGCATCCACTCGCAGGATTCCGTTGGGATATCTAACGACACTCTGGCATCTCAATATCCGACTCATGCAGATACGACAACAACAACGTTGAGCGTCCCAGCGAGCGGCTGGTACTTCCTTCAGCAAGGTCTACCATTTGAGGTGAATGGTCAGAATGTAACAGCTCAAGGTTCCCTGGCTCTTACTGGAGGCACCATTGGAAGTAGTAACCCAAGTTACACACTCCTAGAATCTGGACATGGGAGAGGAGCGTTAACAGGAATGTCAGATCCAGACTTGCCACCGTACCCTGGTTCTGCGAACCTAAATTCAGGTCCTCAACCGAGTCCGGGTAGGCTGGTGGTTTGAGGATTCGTATACCCGACAGTTGGCCGGACTGAGTTGTGGCTTCCGGAGACTGGGCCATATACGAGTGCCACTCTTTTATCATTCGGTTACAAATGCTGAACGCTGAGCGTTGAGACTTGGATATCATCTCCTTTGCTATTCTTTGAATGCTATGCTTATTGTTCTTCCGCGTCCGAGATGTGTTTTCCGGGCTAAGGGACCCCTGGCCACAATTGCAGTCGAAAGCAAGGCATTTGCAAGTTGGCAATCTTGGTTGCCTCGAGTATCATAATATGCAGGATTGCATGGCAGTGAAACTCATACAATCAACTAACGAGCTTGGGCCTGAGGAGGAGGCGTTCAATTGAAAGCTCGCCTTTGTCGAATTAGGAGTACAAACAGGTACAAATGATTATGCTGGGGCATTCAGAGCTTCGACTCCTCTGTTCTCGAGACTCTCAACTCCCCACTGTTCACCAGCATGATTATTCTACTCTACAGGCTTTCAATGCTATGCCACCCTCCTCCTCAAACGCTCGAACCAGCGCTACAGCCCACTACATCAGGCCTCAGGCCTCATCGAGCATCGAATTTCTTCCAGACATCAGAGTATCGGCACGACGAGGGCTATCCTGCTCTGGAAATCCTTTTGTCGCTAGAATTGTGATTGGTTGGACTTGGCTTCAGCAACGCTGCAGCGTCTATCACCGTTATCGTGACGACCTGAATTCACCGTCTGTGATGCTATATTCAGTAAGTAAGTGGTTGTATGCAACCTCGAAGCCTCGTGGAAAAATCCAGCGCCTGATAGCGCAATGAGTTCTGAACTTGATAGCTCAGCTGTCATAAAATCGGTTTGCTCAAGGGTACGAACCTCTGACGGCTTTCGAAGACCGTGTCCCTGCATAAGGAAGTTGGTCATCTTCATTGATCTGGTGTGTAATACCAGGCTGCACATAGGATCATGAATCATGATGCAGAGTCCTAGACACGATGGCTATCAACTTCGTGAGTCCCAGCACCTACCACCATCATAGTTGCATGACTGATAAGTCGTCGGCCGCGCTTTGGCGTCACTTCGCCTGGCAGAGACCGCGTATGTTGTCGGCACCGCCGCAGCACATAGCATTCCGAAGCTAAAGAGCCGATCGGTTCTGCGGAATCCGGATGCTTAAAATATCAGAGCAGAAACGTTTGTAAGATCACTTCAGGTGCGATGCTTTGCACTGCTTCTCTGATGGTGATCCAGGGATGTACCTCGCTGCAAGTCACTCTAACCCTCCAAGGCACTATGTAGTCCGTCTTGCGCGGGCACGTAAGACGCTATCGTGCCTTCCTGATCGCATGTGTTCGTGGCCTCAACACAGCAACACGTCAGTCCGTAGTTCAACCCTTGGAAACTGCGCAGGGATTCGGGTTCTTATCACTACCGCTTCTTCATTCAAAAGCACAATGCGATTGAGACGAACCAGCAACAAACCACCCACCCAGTCCTTTAATTCCTACCACATACAGCAATATGTCTAGTGCCAACAATCTCAATGTTCTTGTCCTTGGCGGATCGCGCCATATAGGCTATCATGCTGCTCTTCGTCTCCTAGGTCTGTCCACTACTCGACACCATCGTTTCATTTCTTTCATCTAACAAAGTTTTCTCTAGGCACAGGAGCAACAGTTACATTCTTGCTACGCAATCCGTCCTGCTTCGACAGCGATACCGAGATTCAGAAGTACGTCTCGAGCAAGAACGTCAACCTCGTCAAGGGCGACGCGACTGTCCGTTCCGACGTGCAGAACGTCTGGGATGTCGCTACTGCCGGCGGAGAGTCACCAGTTCACGTCGTCCTATGCACCATCGGCTTCAGTATGTCCCATTTCACGTACAATTTCATACATTTGACTCAACCATATCTTGCTCAGGCGGATCACCTTCATTCAACATCCTAAAAGGCGTACAAATCTCCCCTCCCAACCTCCTCACACTCTCCCTCCTCAACCTCTTCTCCACAATGCCTCCCTCAACAAGCTCAGACACCACGAGTCCAAAATTCGTAATCATCTCCGCTACAGGCGTCAACCAAAAATCGCGCGCAGCAGCCCCCATCCTCCTCCGCCCCTTATACTCCTACGCCATCCAAGGTCCTCTCCAAGACAAACACGGCGCCGAACGCGTCGTGAGTGTTCTCGGTGGATGGAACTGGGACTCCGACATCCCGGAACCAGAGGATCAGATCCTCGATCGCGCTGGGAAGTGGTTGGAAACGGAGGGGATGCCGAAAGCCGGTACGCTGAAGAATGTCGTGGTTGTGCGGCCTGCGTTGTTGGATGATGGTGAATGTCGTGCGGATAAGGTGACGGGGAAGGCGCCGTATAGGGTTGGTGAAGGGGAGGTTGGTGGGTGGTCTGTTTCGAGGAAGGATGTGGCGCATTTTGTTGTTGAGATGGTTAGGAGTGAGGCGAAATGGGATGCGTATAAGGATAGGCAGATAAGTATTGCGTACTAGGGTGTTTGTTCCAAGGGCTTGTCGACTTTTTGTATGTGTATTTTCGGGTAATTCGTACGTTACATTCATGAATCTAGTTTGAAAAAAAAATCAACGAGGATCAAACGCCCACGCGGAGATGGTGATTATCCATGGGCCCACATTTAGTCTTATGTACTATGAGCTCGGGCATCAGACATCCTCAAGAACAATTAGCACATGTACACTGATTTATTACATTTCAACCAATAACCAAAAAAGAAAGCATCTCGATGGGCACTTGTAAATAGCACACACAACAATTTCGACGACATACAAAAACAGATTCACAATATCACAATATGTATCACTACTACCTACTACATATTCCACCAGAACCTCCACTCACACACCAAGCACCCAATCCTATTATACACACCGTCTTCAACCACCACATCACAACCGACTCTCAACAAGCACAACGCCCCGCCTCCCCTCCTCCTCCTCCCCACTCACACGCCC